>LOEQ01001942.1:169486-189579 GCA_001685075.1 Bramus lutescens
AGAGAGAGAGAGAGAGAGAGAGAAAATTAGGTTGAAGTTATAGGTTTTATGAGACTAGTATATATCAATTTAAATAGCCCATCTATGTGATTTAGTTAACAATAAATGAGTGGGTTATCTGGGCATAGCTATATGTGTGGCAAGCTCAATTGTGTGGTATGCTTTAAGGTTGTGCATTGCTTTATTAAAGCATGCATAAACTATACTTCAGTAAAGTGGTCATAGTGTGAAAGAAAAGAGGGAGAAATAGGAGCCAATGTAATATAGGACCTGGATAGGGCTCTGGAATAAGAACAACAATTGTGTTAGAATTAATGGAATTCAAAGAAGGTCGGTCTGTGGCTCAGTTAAAATTCTTTTGAGAATGCAGATTGTGTCAGTTTTGATCATTATGTTATGATATTGAAGAAGATGTTAATGTGGGGGAATATGGGATCTATCATTACAACTTTCTATTCTAAAACTGATTAAACTTTAAAAGTTAAAAAAAGAATGCAATGAAACTTGTTTTGCAATAACATTTGAATGGAACAGTTAAGGTAAACTTAGTCCCAGTAACTACATTTAAAACACGTTAAATACATCCTAAAGAAACATTGGGGGACTGGAGAAGTGACTTAGTGTTTAAAATCAATGAAGAAAAATTCTTATAGAGGACTCAGGTTGGGAAGCTTGCAACTGCCTGTAACTCCAGCTACAGAGGATCTGAGGCTCTCACTTGGCTGTTGTGGGCGCTGCATTCATACATATATGCTAACCAGTGAACCAAGTCATTTTTTTAAATAATGAAGCAATGAGTATGGCAGGGAGGTTTGAGTCACAGAGAAGGGAAATTGTGGGGTTGAGAAGGTGGACTCTGGATGTGGGTGGTGTGTATGTGTGTGCGTGCACGTGTGTGTTTGAGTGTGCATGTGCATGTGTATACATATGTAGAGCTTAAAATTTGAAGTCAGGAGTCTTCCTCAGTTGCTCTCAACCTTAATTTTTGTTACAGTGTCTTTCACCAAATGTGCAGCTCACTAACTCATCTAGACTAAGTGGTCAGCAAGCCCCCTGGATCCTTCTTTTTACATGTTCCTAGTGCTAGGATTACAAACATGCACTCTCATTCCCATAAACCCACACCAGCCCCTGTCATACACAAAATGTGCTTTCTTGGGATTGAACTGTTAATCCTCATGCTTCTGTGGCAAACCCCTTACCTTCTGAGCCATCCCCTCAGCCCATGGGTGAGCCTTTAAAGCAAGAACGACCGGGTTCCATAAGATCAGTGGTTGTGAGGTTAGAACATTGAGCTATGACTGCGCATTTGCCATCACTGTACTAGCTGAGGATGCTCCCTTGTTGCAGGGTGTTTGTTGTTTCTCTGCTCCACTGTTGTCCTCACATCGTTTTCCCCTTCGTTATGGCTTCAATCCTATTTACTACATCTCAGACTCTTCAGACGGATTTTAGTTAGTTTCTGTCAGTGGTAACCACTAGAGATTAGGATGTAGGAGGAAGAGAAAAAAGATATCTGCTGTCGGTGATAGCAGTAGAAATGAAAGCTGCATCATTTCCACATGAAACAACAGCGTGATGGATAGAACTGGGCTAGATTGGATCTTTGACATGCTAAGTGCACAAACATGAAAATGAATTGGCAAGGTCACTCAGGTGGTAAAGCAGTGCTCCTGTGTGAGAGCTACTGGTTGCGGGATACAGGAAGCTGTTTTTCTCCTTAGGCTTACCTGCCACCTTGACACAGCCCAGAGTCACTTAAGAGGGGATTCTCAATTGAAGGGTGGCCCAGATCAGATTGCCCTATGCGCATGTCTTGATTAGTGGTTGTAAGAGTGCCAAGCTTACTGTGAGTGGTACCATTCTGCTCCTGAGTTCCTGGTCTGTACAAGAGCTAGCTAAGGGGAGCCAGTGAGTAAGCCAGAGAACAAAACACAAAACAGCTTTTATCTCAGTCGTTTCTTCTTGAACGTCCTGCTTGAGGTTCTGCCCTTACTTTGCTCAGTGATGGAGTATGATCCATAAGCTGGAATAAAGCCTATCCAACATTTTTTTTAAATCATAGCAATTTATCACAGCAGTGGAAATCAAACTAGAACATGTTATTCTGAAGCTAATTACATATTGAATAATAGGATGAGAGTCTTTTTTGTGCTATTTTGGCTTACAATTTGAGATGATACAGTCCATCATGGTGGGGAAGAAATGGCGGTAGGAACAGGAAGTTGGGTGGTTGGTCACATGGAATCTATAGTCAAGAAGCAGAATGTGAACAGAAAGTATGGTCAGGATATAAAACTGCAAGTCCTGCCCTCAGTCCTCCAGTCCTCCATGACCTTCTGAAACAGTGCAGCTAGCTGAAGATACATGCCCCTGTGGGTGATACATCACATTCACATCACAACAACTTCCTTCTTTCTACCTTCAACTAAAACTTTCCCATCCTAGAGTCATGCTGTATTTTCTGATGTATCCTTTTGCACATAGAACCCCCTCAGCTATAGGTTTCCACCAGGGACAAATCAAGAGGACCTTGGTTGATATTTAATATATTTCTTTAATGTTGATTCTCAGGATGTAGACAGATACCAAAAGACTAAACTTCATTGACCTGAGATCTCTATGATGGTAAGGCCTAAATAAGGCTGTAAGGCAAGGTAAACAAGCAATTTTGGTGAGGGAAAATTTGCACAGTGGCGAATAACAGAACAAGTAATGCTGTATTATCTCTGTCTATAAATTTTATTTTTAGCCTATTGTGTTGGGAGGTCTGAGACAAAATTCTCTTTTACCTCCCTTTTGCCCAATATGGAAATTCCTAGAGACAAGATTTGAAGTCGCTTTCTTGTTGGCAAACAATTCTTGAAATAAAGTCTAAGTTATAATGTGACTTACTTTTCTTCAGTACTTGATGCGCTGCCATGTCAGCTTTAGAACAACCCCAGGTGACGTCGACTTTGAAATGATAGGTTGCCTGGAAATAGGCTCGCTCTATTTAATAAGCTGTAGAGTTGGGACTCATGCCTTTATAATGAGTGCTTTGATGGAGAATCAACAGTCAGAGACAGAGAATGGGGCAAGAACTGGTCTTCGATAGACGAGAAATGGATCAATCATATTCCACATTAAAAAAAACCCTCTAGATACAATAATAATGATATGGACCTGGTAAAAGAGCTTAGCCAGTAAAGTTACTCACTACCAAGCAGTATTATCTAAATTGAGTCCACCTGGACTCACATGGTGAATGAAAAACTGACTCCCCACAACCTCTATGACAAGCTGTGGCATTTGTGCCTCCTTCTGCACAAATAAACAAATATATAAATGTAAAAACAATTACATGTTTTTTCTGTGTTGTGAATTTTTAAAATTAGATTTGTTTCTTATGTGCATGATTGTTTTGCTTACATGCATTCTTGGTGCTGATGAAAACCAGAAGAGGGCTTTGGATCCCCTCAACTAGGATTATAGTCAGGTGTGAGTTAGCCGGTAGCTTCTGGGAATTGGATTTAGTACCTCTGCAAGAGTAACAAGTGCTCTTAATTATTTAGCCAACTTTCTAGCCCCTGAGAACAGGTTTTCTCTTCCTTCCTCCCTTTCTTCCTTCCTTCTTTCCTCCTCCCTTCCTCCCTCCCTTTCATCCTTCCTTCCTCCCTCCTTTCTTCCCTCCTTTCCTTCCTTTCTTTCTTCCTCCCACCCTTCCTTCCTTCCCCCCTTTTTTGTGAATGAAGAATTTAGACCACTGCAGATATCATATTGTCCAGATTCATAAATTGTGTTCATAAGGATGTTAATTATAGCAAATTATATAAAAGTTAGCATGGCTTTGTCTTTCAAGAGCTTGCAAATATGACCTCAACTCAGCAATTCATTTTATTGTCTGTTCCTTGCAGACATATGAGCAAAGATGTACATAAAAAGGTACTCTATTTCTTTAAAGACAAATTTTAGAAACAGCTAGGTTTAATGTCTAACAGTGAGAGAATGGCTAAATAATGTTGCTCATAAGTTAGAATCATTATATGGGATTTAAGTCATTTTATATGAGTTTCTCATGATGTAATATTAGATGGAAAGACAGGATAGAATACTGTACACATAAAACCTCAATTTTGTGAATATCACATAAATATTTTGTAGTAAACCAGAATGGGATAAAAACAGTACAGTGATGAACACTTCCTCTATCTAAATGGTATTCAGTGTTATCTTCATATAAATAATGCACTTGCATATGTATCCTCCCTTTATTGTGTAATGTAAGGCAATAACCATTATTTCCTTTATCCTTTCCTTGCTACACTTGCATCCCTTTCTCCCTCCTTCCTTTCTTCCTTCCTGCCTTTCTCCCTTCTTCCCTCCTTCCCTTCCTCCCTCCTTCCCTTCCTTCCTTCCTTTCTTTTCTTTTTTTCTCTCTTTCTTTTTCTTTCATCCTTTCATCACCCCACAGAGAGAGAGAGAGAGAGAGAGAGAGAGAGAGAGAGAGAGGATAAAGTTATAAAGTTGTTCGAGTAGTAAGGTGGGGAGAATCTGGAAGGAATTGGGGGAGGAGAAAACATAATCAAAATACGTTGTATGAAAAATATTTTTGATGAAAAATGAAGATAATTATTGCATTTGTTAAAAATCCAAAAATATCAGAAATATGAAGAAAAATGCAATGGTGATAGACACTTAACCATTACAGTTCTAGAAAGTTCTTAAGGGAATGGAGCTGGAGAAGCTAAACTAATGTACTGAGTGTAGAAGGAAAATAGTTCTGAAATCAGAGCCTTGAAGCATACAAATTTTAGACATTAGGTGTCTCTGGGCTAAGAATATAACTCAGGGCACAAAGTAATTGCCTAGTATGCAACTAACTTTGTTCAGACAATATAACCATGAAATTTCACCTCTAAGAGACTGCCTAACATGAGTCAATAAAGAATTGTTGTGTCTGCTCTTTGCCAAGATGAGCAAGATATGGGTCCTACTTATCCATTCTCCAAATAAGGGTGACAAGAAAGATTTCTCCATTGAACAGATATGAGAAGAGTTTTCTACTGACTCCAAGAGGATGGAATGAATCACCTAGGATAACAAAAAACATACTTGCCTATTGTTTTTAGCTGGGAAGATACTGGATTAGAGACTTTAAAATAGTTAAGGTTGGAGAGATGAATGTCTTACAGCACTGCTCTCTAGGCCCTAGTCCCCAGAGGCACATCCTATGCCCTACTCAACTAATAGAACCCCAGTGAACAGACAGCAGCATCCTGCCCACTCTGCCAACCATACCCTGTCTCATCAGTGAACCATCCGAGCCATAGGCCCCACCCACACCTGGAGGAAATGTGAGTGCTTGAGCTCCCAGCTGGACTGCCCTGCTCTCTAGCCCCAAGACCCAGGGGCTTCACCCTGTGCCCCTCTCCCAACTACTGCAGCCCCAGTGACCAGGCAACAGCATCAGTGATCACCAGAGCCACAGGTCCCACTTGCACCTGGAGGAAGAGCAAACACCAGAGCCACAGGCCCCACCTGCAATGATTGGAGGAAGAGATGGGTAATGGCAATATAAGAATAGATTAAAACCATCCGGAGTGATATAGAAAAACCAGAGCACGGAGCATCACAGCCCAGATGAAACAGAAGAAAATGACCTTAAAAATAACTTTATGAAGATGATAGAGGCCCTTAAGAAGAAAATGAAAAATTCCCTTGAAGAAATGGAGAGAAAGACAAACAACAACTTGGAAGAAAGCAATAAAATCCTTAAAGAAAGCCAAGAAACCAAGAAAAAAAAACAATCACATGAGTGAAGGAAGCAGTTTAAAACTTGAAAATTGAAATTGAGGTAATAAAGAAAACACAAACAGAGAGCATTCTAGAAATGAAAAATCTGCATAAATTAACAGGAACTACAGATCCATAACCAATAGAATTCAAGAGATGGAAGAGAGAATTTCAGTCGTTGAAGATAAGATAGAGGAAATAGATTCATTGGTCAAAAAATATTAAATCCAAAAATTTCTTAACTCAAAACATTCAGAAAATCTGGGACACCATGAAAACATCAAACCCAAGAATAATAGGGATAGAAGAAGAAGAATTCAATCTCAAAGGCACAAAAAATATCTTCAATAAAAACAGAAAAAACTTCCATAATCCAAAGACAGATATGCCTATGAAGGTACAATAAGCTTACAGAGCACCCAATAGAGTGGACCAAAAAAATGTGACCTTTCCATAAAATATCAAAACAGTAAACATACAGAATAAAGAAAAAACATTAAGAGCAGCAAAGGAAAAAGGCCAAGTAACATATAAAGTCAGACCTAATAGAATTGTGCCTGACTTCTCAATGGAAACTCTGAAAGTCAGAAGGTCCTGAACAGACGTACTTGAGACACTAAGAGATCACAGATACCATCAGAAACTATTATACCCAGCAAAGTTATCAGTCAACATAGTTGGAGAAAAGAAGATATTCCATGACAAAACAAGATTGAAATGATACCTATCCTCAAATCCAGAACAACAAAAAGTACTGGAAGGAAAAATTAAAACCAAGGAAGTTAGGTGCACCCATGAAAACAAAGGCAATAGATAACCTTACACCAGCAAACCTCAAAGAAGGGAAACATGCAAACACTACTGCCAACAACAATAAAGCCAAAAATAATAGGAGTTAACTATCACTGGTCATTAGTATTTCTTAATATCAATGGATTCATCCACTTCTAAAAACACACAGGATAATAGGATGAGCTTATAAATAGGACTCATCTTTCTGTTGCGTGCAAGAAATGCACCTCAACTTTAAAGACAGACATTATCTCAGAGTAAAGGATTGGGAAAAGATTTTTCAGTCAAACGACCCTAAGAAACAAGCTTGTGTAGCTATCCTAACATCTAACAAAATCGACTTCAAACTAAAATTAATCAAGAGATGGAGAAGGACATTTTATATTCATCACAGGAAAAATCCATCCTGATGAAGTTTCAGTTTTGAACATCTCTGCCCCAATTACAAAGGGCACACATTTGTAAAAGATACATTACTAAGGCTTAAATCATGAATCAAATTCCACACACTAATAGTGGGAGACTTCAACACCCCACAGTTACCAATAGACAGGTCCACCAGATAGAAACTTAACAGAGAAATAAGGGAATTACCAGATGTTATGACTCAAATGGACTTAATAGACATCTATTGAACATTCCACCCAAACACAAAGGAATATGCTTTCTTCTCAGCACCTCATGGAACCTTCTCTAAAATTGACCAAATACTGGTAACAAAGCAAACCTCCACAGATATAAAACAAAAATAAAATAAACCACTGTATCTTATCAGATCAGCATGGCTTAATGTTAGACTACAACAACAGCACTAATTGCAGAAAGGTCATAAACTCATGGAAATTGAACATGCTCAACTGAATCATCACTGGGTCAACAAAGAAATAGGAAGAAATTAAAGACTTCCAAGAATTCAATGAAATTGAAAGCACAACATACCCAAACTTATGGGACACAATGAAAGCAGTTCTAAGAGGAAAGTTCAGAGCATTAATTGCCTACATAAAGAAAGTGGAGAAATCTCATACTACTTACTTAACAGAACACATGAAAGCTCTAGAACAAACAGAAGTAGACTCACCAAGGAGAAATAGTCACCAGGAAGTAATAAAATTGTTGGCTGAAATCAATAAAATAGAAACAAAGAGAATAATACAGAGAATCAATGAAACAAAAGTTGGTTCTTTGAGAAAATCAACAAGATACACAAACCCTTATCCAAAGTAACTGAAAATCAGAGAGAATTTCCAAATGAATAAAATCAGAAATGAAAAGGGAGACACAACAGCACACACTGAGGAAATACAGAGAATCATCAGGTCATACTTCAAAAACCTGTTTCTCACAAAATTGGAAAATGTAAAAGAAATGGATAATTTTCTGGATAGGTACCACATACCAAAATTAAATCAAGACCAGATACAGATAAAATATATCCCCTAAGGAAGCATAAGCAATCATCAAAACTCTACCACTCAAAAAAATTCCAGGATCAGATGGTATCAACCCAGATTTCTACCAGAATTTCAAAAAAAGATCTAATACCAATACTTCTCAAATTGTTTCGCACAATTGTGGTGATATCTTGTTTGTACAAATAAAGCTTGCCTGAACATTAGAGGATGGAACTAGCCAATAGTTAACCACAGAGGTCTGGAGGTATGCATAGAAAGACAGGAAGTGATATTATGGGTGGAGAGAGGAAGTGATAAGGCAGGAACTCAGTCTCATTTTGGTTGGGAAATTGAAGGTAAGGTAGCTGTGATTTGACTCCTTTGTCTCTCTGATCTCTCAGCATTTTCCCCAATATCTCACTCTGGGCTTTTATTATTAAGACCTCTGAGAACTCATGCTACATATTGGTGCCCAATGTGGGGTGCTGAATTAATACAAGATGATACAGAATTGACTTTTATTCAGTTACAAGAAATAATCAGGACCAGGAATCTTCCCATAAGCATAGCATACATCTGATCCCATATGGGTCTGCCAGGTCCTCTAGCACAAGGTATTGCAGATATTGATCAATTATTGATTGAAAATGTACTGGAGGTCTCAGAATTTCATAAAAACATCATGTTAACAGCAAAGGCTAAAAAATCCTTTTCTATCATGTGGCAATAAGCAAAGAAATTATAAGGAAATCTCCTACTTGTTCATTATACAACCAACACCACTACTTGTGGGAAGCAACCCAAATGGTACTCAAAGGAATGAAATTTGGCAAATGGATGGGTTCCATTTTATAGAATTTGGAAAACTAAAATATTTATACCACACCATTGATACCTATTTAGGATTTCAATGAGAAACTGCTTTGAGTTTGGAAAAGGCAGATTCTGTAATAACACATTTGCAGAAGTTATGGTCATTTTGGGTATACCTGTACAAATAAAGACAAACAATGATACAGTATATGTTTCTAAGAAAATTAAGCAGTTCTTTTGATTATTATAGTATAAAGCATATTGCAAGTATATCACACAATCCTGTAGATAAGACAGTTATAGAAAGACCAAATCAAGCTCTAACAGATATGTTAAATAAGAAGAAAGGTATAATAAAGACCCCCAGAAATATACTGTGTATTGCTTTATTAACTTTGAATTTTCTAAATGCTAATAAGAAAATACAGCTGTGGAGAGACACTGAATAGTAGAAAAAAACTATGGAATTAGATCAATTAGTATACTTTAAAGATGTATTGACCTCAGAATGGAATCCAAGACATGTGTTAGGTTGGGGAAGGCATTTTGCTTTTGTTTTCACTAGAGAAGAAAATCTGTGGATAACATCAAAATTGATAAAGATTAGATTTGAAAAAGAGACACACCTTGATTAGAAGAGGCAATACTTAGTCAAAGAGTATGGACATTCAAATTAAACTAATTTTAAAATTAACAAATGCTTTTCATTTTTCAGTTATAATTTGCTATAAGGGAACCTTTCCAAAAGTTAGGGTTGGGGAAGAGTTTTATTTTTGTCTTTTCAGGAGAATAAAGATATCTAGCTAAGGAATCTGATGATCACTGGACAAATGATATATCTAAAGAAAAAGGACAAATAATTCAGAAAATAATGAACCGAGAAAAGAGTAAATTGCTCTATTGGTATGTCACATTTCCAACAGGATAAAAATTTCATAAATCTTCTCTAATGTTTGTTTCTTCTATTCTCTATAGACATATAATGCAAATGGTCTTTCTGTAGTCCCCAGTCCAATTAAAGATTAAAACTGGCTTTGGAGTTGGAGTAAGGCTCTCTCCTTCTTTAAATCAAAGCATATTTGTTAAAGTAAAATCCAAAACCTTTGTCTCACATCAGAAGAGCCATCTGATAGGGGAAAGAAGTAAAGCAAAAATTGAAGGGCTATTATATTACCACTATTCTCATTATTTGTTGGCTTTATTTTAAGTTTTCAAAGCTTTTATTGAAGCATAAATATTATCTAAACATTTATATTACTAAAATATATTTTTAAAATTCTTATTATGATATTAATGGTCATATAGAGTACTAACTAATTCTAGAAAATGGCATCATCTAGTTTCCTGTACATGAATTTGGGTTTGAGTCTCAATCAGGTAATTAAAAACTTAGGAATTAAGTTTTTATACTCTGGATGTACTTAACAAATATTGATCCTTTAACCTTTTTGAGATCTGCTGCACATAACATTAAAAATGTTTAAAATTTCTGAAGGGAACCAACACCATACATAACAGTGACATTTGGAGTCTCTAAAAGGAGGATTGGGCCCCACAATGAGGATTCCACCAGGACTATGACAACACCACTAATGTGAAAAGCACCATGTAAAGATCGACTTTGGACTACAAACTGCTCAGAACAATTTTGAAGTGGCTAGCTGAGATGATATAGCCTTACACATTACTCTAGTAGACAAGCCCTGCACTTTCCCATTACACAGTACCTGGACTGGACAACAAATGCTACAGCTGCCTCTCCCAGGACTTGACAAAAATTAACAAAAATTTTCCTTTTCAGAATCCCCTAAGGATACCGTCACCCCTAGGCAGCAGGACGTAAATTTAAGAACATGATGCCCACATTCCCAAGAGGTAGGATGAGTAGATTTTTTGTTCATTCAATGGTTTATGGATATTTGTTATTGTTTAGGGGGAGGGTTATAAATTGTTATTGGTTATGGTCAGAAAAAAAGTTGAATGAAGAATATTAGATTTGGAGCTCTTGTTTTGGAAAAAATGGGGATATAGATATGACAGGATGTAAGGGTAGATTATTGAATCTACTCTGAGAAGAATTAAAGGAAAATAAAGAGATAAATATTAAGAGATAGATTATTGAATCTACTTTTAAACCAAAAGAAGCAACTACTAGTTTTAAATATTTTACATTGGCTTAGATTTTTTTGTATATTGATACAAAGTGAGATTATTTTTGGTAGAACATACTGTCCATATATTTCTAATTCTGCTGAAGGTATGGTATATATGCAACTCATTTAACAATGTAATTCAAATTTCTAGCCCTTGAGAATTATTATTGCCAACTATTTAGGATAATAAGAAAATGGAGTTTAACAATTAGTCACCTATTACAATTGAACTTCCAGTCATATAAGGGTTGTTTTCAAGGTCAAACAGAGATATAGACAGGTCATCTTTAAACACTTCAGAGACATACAGAACACAGCATTTAAGATGTTTTAATAACATAGATTTTCTCTTTTTATGACAATGAGATATGTCTGTTTCTGGCAGCACCTATCTACATCAGAGAAGGTGATGGGCATCAAAGAAACTCCACATAGAGCTTACTTTTTGTGGCAAAAGCTAGACATTGGGTAAGAAAGTGCTCTTACCTCAATTGCTGACAGTATGTTGTACAAATTGGACGAACAGGACCAAAAGAAAGGACTGCTGAACTTTGTCAAGACAAGGTAGAACAGCCATTCAGAATATCCTGATTCACAGAAAAGTCTGTCAGATATATTAGGCCTATGGGCCACAGATAAATGCCCCAATATTGCAGAGGAACCTTGGGTGACTTTCCAGGCAGCTAGATGTTTCTGTCATTTCTCATGCTCTTTGGAAGTTGCTTGCTTACACTTCATGATGATTCAGGGAGTATTATTTCATTCTTGGGTCTCTGATGGAGTTGAAGACTTTATGGTTATTGTTTTCCTTGTTTACCAGGCATAGAAAAGAAGCTCACTAACAAGATTTAAAGTGTATAAAGTTGGGAGATATAAAGGATTGCTTTGGTAATACAAGTTAGAGTAAAAGTGAATTAGGTACAACTTTTGGAGTCACCAAGATAGGGTAGATATGGAGTATTTTACTGAATTTGTCAATCATTAATGGACTAGACATTGTTAATGTATTTATTGCTTGTATATATTATATATAGTTATTGTACTTATTCTACATAGTTTTTCTTATGTAAGCTTCTTTTTATTTTTTAGACAAAAAAGGGTAAGAAAATGTGTTTGTACAAATAAAGCATGCCTGAAGATCAGTGGGAGGAGCTAGCCACTAGCTAGCCATAGAGTTCTGGAGGTCTATACAGACAAACAGGAAGTGATATGACTGGCCAGAGATAGGAAGTGATAAAGCAGGAAGAAATAAGAACTCAGTCTCTTTTTGGCTAGAAGTTGAGAGGTAAAGTGATTGTGGTTGGTTCTTTCATCTCTTTGATCTCTCAATATTTTCCCCAATATCTGACTCCAGGCTTTTAATTTTCAGAACCATTAGAACGCTACACATACTAGAAACTGAAGGCATTGCCAAACAACTCTTTTTGTGAGGATACAGTTACTCTGATACCCAAACCACACAAAGACTCAACTAAGAAAGAGAATTATAGACTAATCTCTCTCATGAATATTGGTGTAAAATACTCAATAAAATACTGGCAAACTGAATCCAAGAACACATAAAAAATCATCCACCATGATGAAGTAGACTTCATCTCAGAGATGCAGGGATGATTCAACATAAGAAAATATGTCAATGAAATCCACCATGTAAACAAACTGAAAGAAAAAAAACCACACAGGATCATCTCACTAGATGCTGAAAAAGCCTTTGATAAAATCCAGTACCCCTTCATGATGAAGGTCTTGTAGAACTCAAGGAAACAAAGAACATACCTAAACACAATAAAGGTAATATGCAGCAAGCCAGCAGTCAACATCAAACAAAATGAAGAAAAACTCAAAGTGATTACAGTAAAACCAGGAACAATACAAGGCTGTCCCCTCTCTTAATATATACGCAACATAGTACTGGGAGTTCACACATCTATGAGAGCGCCATTTTTGACAAAGAAGCCAAAATTTACAATGAAGAAAATAAAGCATATTCAACAAATGGTGATGGCTTAAGTATATGTCAACATGTAGAAGAATGCAAATAGTTCCATATCTGTCCTCATGCACAAAACTCAAGCCCAAATGAATTAAAGACCTCAATATAAATCCAGTTACACTTAACTTGATAGAAGAGAAAGTGAGAAGTATCCTTGAATGCATGGGCACAGGAGACCACATCCTAAATATAGCATCAGTAGCACAGACACTGAGAGCAACAATTAAGAAATGGCATCTCCTGAAACTTAGAATCTTTTGTAATAAGAGAAAAGGCAGCCTACTAACTGAATGGGAAAATATCTTCATCAACCCCACATCTGACAGAGGGCTGATCTCAAAAATATATAAAGAACTCAAGAAACTAAACATCAAAATGCCAAATAATCCACTTAAAAATTGGGTACAGATATAAACAGATAATTCTCAACAGAAGAAACTCAAATGGCTGAAAGACATTTAAGGAATTACTCAACATCTTTAGCCATCAGGAAAATGTCAATCAAAACAACCCTGAGATACCATCTTACATCTGTAAATATAGTTAAGATCAAAAACACTGATGACAACTTCTGGTGGAGAGGATGTGGAGTAAGGGGAACACTCTTCCACCCCTCGTGAGAGTGAAAATTTGTTTAGCCACTTTGGAAATGAGTATGGTGGTTTCTCAGAAAATTGGGAATCAATCTACCTCAAGACCCAGCAATACCACTCTTGTGCACACAACTAAAAGATGCACAATCATACCACAAGGACATTTGCTCAACTGTGTTCATAGCAGAATTATTCATAATAGCCAGAATGTGGAAACAACCTAGATGCCTTTCAGCTGAAAAATGGATAAAGAAAATGTGGTACATTTACACAATGGAGTATTCCTGAGTGGTTAAAAAATGACATATTGAAATTTGCAGGCAAATGGATGGAACTAGAAAAGCCATCCTGAGTAAGGCAACCCAGACCCAAAAAGACAAAGACAGTATGTACTCACTCGTAAGTAGATATTAGACACAAAGTAAAGAATAACCAGCCTCCAGTCCACAACCCCAGAGAAGCCAGGAAACAAGAAGGACCCTAAGAGTAATACACATGGAGGGCCCCAAAAAGGAAAATAATTAAGATCTTGTGGGTAAACTCAAAGAGGAGGTAAAAGTTAAAGAATGGAGAATGGCAACATAGGGGCTTGAGATAGCCAAGTTGGGTGAGGAATGGAGGGGAAGAGCAATGAAAGAGATATCTTGCTAGAGGGACCTATTATGGGGTTAGCAAGAAACCCGGTACTAGGGAATTTCCCAGGAATCCACAAGGACCCCAGCTAAGACTCCTAGCAATAGTGGAAAGAATGCCTGAACTGGCCTTCCCCTATAATCAGATTAGTGACTACCCTACTTGTCATCATCAAATCTACACCCAGCAATTGACGCAAGTTGATGCAGTGATCCCCAACCAAACACTGGACTGAGCTCCTGGAGTTCAGTTGAAGTGAAGGAGAAGAGATCATATGAGAAAGGGGGAGGTCAAGATCATGATGGGGAAAACCACAGAAATAGTTGACCCGATCTAGGAGGAGTTCCCAGACTCTGGACTGACAGCTGGAGAACCTTCATGGGACCAAACTAAGTCGTCTGAAAGTGGGTGACAGTTATGCAGCTTGATATTGGGAGGGGAGGGGGCTGGCAGTGGGACCAGGGCTTATCCTGGATGCATGAACTTGCTTTCTCTTTGGTGGGATACCCTGCTCAGCCTTGATGGGGGGGGGAAGCTTGGTCCTGCCTCAACTTAGTATGCCAGACTTTCTTAATTCACCAAGAGAGACTTTACCCTTTCTGAGGAGTAAATGGTGGTGGTATGGGGGAGGTGTGAGGGTTGGAGAAAGGGAGGCAGGGGTAAATGGGATTGGTATGTAAAATTTAAAAAAAATAAGATAAATAAATAGTTAAGGTGTTCTTGTTTTTTTCTCTGTGTGTATGTAATTTAATATCATAGATTTTAATATAATTTTTGATATTCTAGGAAAGGAAATTAGTCTGGAGTTGTCATGAACAATAAGCAAGAGTGAGTTCCCCACTTTAGGTTTCAAATACAGTGATTGTGTACAAGAAAAGAAAAACAAACATGGAGGATTTTCACCTTCAAAGAGGAAGAAACAATGTTGTGGGAAAACGTCAATTTTATAGAAAGTATGCATATTTTAAAGGGGTGTATATTAGTTACATTTCTGATTGCTGTAACAAAATACCTGCCAAAAAGCAGCTTGAGGGAGGAAAAGTTTGTTTTGTCTTGCAGTTTGAGGAGATGCAGACCATCGTATCAACAAAGACATGGCATCTGAAAGAGGAGGCTAGATGATCCTAAAGTGTCTGAATTCAGGATGGATAGCATGAACAGGAAGTGGGGTCAGGAAAGAAAACCTTGAGGCCTGCCTTGAGAGGGCCCACTAACTCCAGGAGGCTCTCTTTCATAAACTTTTATCATCTTCTCAAATAACAGCACCAGCTGGTAACCATGGATTCAAACATACAAGCCTGTGGGGGACATTTTATTTAAACTACTGTGTGAAACTGGTGTACATTGCATGAAATCATTACTGAGCCAGGTCCATTTTTCTAGCTGAAAAATATGCTAATTCTAAAAACAAAACTTTTGCTAAAGGTAAACAGTTTATTTGCCAGGCAGTGAAGACAATGAACAGAGGAGGCCAAGCCACACGCCTGCCATTCAGGTATGCTTATGGATGAAGGAGCAGATGATTTAGGGAATCACGAAAGTTGGATGAACTAATCTGAGTTTTATTCATGTTTAATCAAATGTCATGGCTCTCCACAGGGCACATTCTCAGAGAACAGTGGTGTCAGCTGGTGGCTGGTAGAGTATTTGGTTCACTGATGTTACAAGACCAATTCCTGGACCTTTGTACAGACTCAAGAGAAGCCATCTGTTTCAAAAAAAATCACCCTTCAAGCCTCTAAAATGTAGCCTAGGCAACCATTAGCATCATGACATGCCATCAGCCTCATCTATAACAAAACTAGAGGGAGACTCATAGTATATTGCCTAACTGCATGACTACCAAAATTGGGAGAATTTCAAAATTTATTTAATTTGTGTGTGGATGTATATTGCCTGTTTATATATGTTCATATATGTGTGCATGGATGCCAAAGGACAGCCTTAGCGCCATTTCTTAGTCACCATCAACCTTGCGTTTTGAGGTAGGGTCTCCCATTGGCCTACGAGTGGCTAGTTAGACTGGGATGACTGGCCAGGAAGCTGTCTGTACCTCCCCTGAACTGGAATTACAAGCAGTCATCACTGAATCCGGCTTTTACACCTGAGTTCTAGGGATCAAACTCAGGTCCTGATGCATGCAAGGCAAACACTTCATATAAAATACCATTTCTTAAGACTCAATTAATGGTTCTGTAATTTTCCTAAAAGTAAGTTACTGAAAACACATGAAACTAGGAGGTTTATTTTGAGTTTCACTTGGTTTTAGCATGAGGAGCATTTGGATCAGTGATAAGTGGTGTCCCACATGGCCTGCACTGTTCAAGAACAGCAAGCTGGCCAAGATTTCCTCTATATGGGTCAGGCAGTAAATACTTCGGATTTATCGGTCAAGCAACAAATCAGAGGTATTATGTAGTTTCTTATTTAACCCTATAAGCCATTTAACTAGGTAAGAAACAAGTCTGAGAAGACACCACAGTCAGCAAAACTCTAGTCAGTGTAAGATTCTATGTGAAAACACCCAAGCAAACAGCACAATTTGTAATCAGCCCCAAGAAGAGAGACAGGTGGATCTCTGTGATCTCTATCTGGCTAGTCTAGTCTACTTGGTGAATTCCAAATTGCTAAGAGACCTGGTTTCAAGAGAAAAAAAGATGAACTTCATCAAAGGTTGGCCTCTGGCCTCCACAAAAAATGTGCAACTTACCTGTACACATGTATGCTCACACATATATGAAATACACACATATATACATACAAAGGCATGTAAAAATGTAAGAATTATTTCAAGTCATTCTTCATACACAACCTGATACCTGATGCAAAGCATGATGGGATTAAACTTTCCTTGATTTCTAGCCACATCAACACAATTAGGATATAATGACTTCCCAGCACAGTCTCAGAAGTGCCAGGTCTTATAACCTCCCAGCAATCCATTTGCATTACCCAGAACCACCATGGTGGCAACCAAACCCCAGGAGCACCTTTCCACTTAAATTCCTGCTAGTTTTTAAATTTTGTGTTTGTCTTTGTGTACAAAGACATTCTTTGAGTGAGAACCTCCCCCGTAGGCTTATGTATTTGAACACTTGGGTCCCAGTTGGTGCTATTTGGGAAGGCTTAGAACACATAAACTTTAGAGGAAGTATGGTACTTGGGGTGGGCTTTAAGAGTGAAAAGCCTCACACTGTTGCTAGTTCACTATCTCTGCTTCGTGCCTGTGGTTCACAATGTGAAGTCTTAGCTTGCTACTCCAACCACCAAGCCTGCTTTTGACCATGCCTTCCCACAACGGTCATGACAGATTCTCTTCCCTCTGGAGTTGCAAGCAAATAAACCCTTTCTGCCATAAACTGGCTTTGGCATGCTGTTTCAGTGCAGCAGAAATGTAGCTAACGCAGTGTGGATGACCGCAGATTCCAGAAGAAACATCGGATCTCCAGGAGCTAGAGTTACAAGAGGCTGTGAGCTATCCTGTGTGGGAGCTGGGATGCAAACTCCCTTCCTCTTAACTGCTGAACCATCGCTCCATCTCTTCAGTACCCCTTACACTCTGAGACCTTGCTCTTTTTGGCATTTTATAAAAAATATAGAATCCTATTTTTTTGCTATTTCCATTAATGAGTTGAGCAAACTGTGATTCATAAGTTGATGTCTGGGGTTGGAGAGGGTGCTTCAGAAACTAAGATCATGTACTGCCCTTGCAGAGGACATGGGTTCAGTTGCCAGTTCCCATGTCAGGTGGCCCACAACCACTTGTAACTCCAGCTCCAGGGGCATCTTATGTCTTCTTTTGACCTCTGTAGGCATCTGCATGTACATGTACAGACACATGGACACACAGACACAGACCCACAAATAAACGATAATATTTTTAAATGTTATTGTCTACTATGTCCAATGGTATCTAAAACCATTCTGCACCATCCACACCTAAAACTATACAATGCTATTTATTTGACATTTTCTCACTTTTTTAAAGATGTTACTTATATTTTCTTCTCCTTTGCTTAGGAAAAGTGTTGGCAAGGAAGCAAGGTTCATGTGTGACTATAATATTGCAGGTCCTTGTGCTTTGTAACACACTGAAGTGTTTCTATGCTTTCCCATTATCTGACCTATGTTGTGATCTTCCGTAAGAACTGGGCTTGCTAAGCTGGCCTCGTATCAATTTGATTATAAGAAGCTTATGTTTTGATGTTTGAAACATTTATTGTCAGCGGTTGGTTTAGGAAAAAGAGGAATGGTCAAATATGAAGTGTATGACTTTGATTTCCTCAGTGTATTTGAAGTTGAGTTTTTCCTAGAAGTAGATAGGACATATTGAAAACTAAACTAGAAAGGTATGCTTTTGTTTTAGCCAGATAATGTGTTCAAGCTGCTTGGCCTGCATGGGGAAAGGAAAGCTCCCTGTAGACATGATTGACATTATAGAACAAAGATCTTCAAGCAGGCAGGACCAAGCAGGCAGGACTTAACCTTTATCTACATAAACACTAAAACAAGGTCTTGCCAGTGAATGAAATTCCTTATTTTATACATCTCAACAAGAAAAAGAACTTTTTAACAAAGGTTCATAATTCTTTCCACATTGTTTGTATTTTAAGTAGATTTTATTTTTAGAGCAGTTTTAAATTCCTAGCTCCTTGCTCTGCCCTCTCCTCTTCTCCTTCCCTGCTACCTCTTGAGTGGCTAAAAACCCCAGTCCAGTAGTGAACCATATATCAAGCCATCTCAGGACTTAGTGATGTTGGTATGAGTTCATACTTTATTAAACCTCATGAACATGCTGATAATTTAAACGCCAGTTTACTTGAGAATAGACACTTGCTCAGCTGGTTATTCATATCTTTCAAAATAGCCCAATTATTCATTTCAAAAAATATATTTTTATAAAAATGTGTAGTGCAATAAAAGTAAAAAACCTTATAATTTATAAAATGATGAAATAAAAAGTAGTTTTATTCTCACAATTGTTAACTTTTATTCACATTTTACTATGTGTATTTTTGTTTTAACTTTACATGCAGTGTTTAGAAACCAATACTTTTTTGTGAATTTCAATTTGCTCACCCTCTTAAGCATTATCTTTGATTGGAAGTTTGTTTTTCAAATATGTTGTATAATCTATTTTTCAAAGTATTAAATAATATGCACATAGTTAATTTTATTTATTTTTATTGATACTGTGCTTTGCTATACAAGTTACTTACTATTTAAAAATCCATGCGTATTCCTAAAATTCGTGCCTCATATGGGTCATTACTTGTTCCTATTTAAGATTATTTCTTTTGATTAATTTTCCCCTAGTAGAGTCTCTGATTAGATTTTAAAGGTCAATAATATTTTCAAAACCCGTGAAATTACCAAACTACATATCATGCAAAGCAAGAGCTTTCTCTGAAGTTTAAAGGAAGTGATGGGAACACCTTTTTCTATGACTCACTCAGGTCAGGTCAGTGGCGTTAGTGGGAACAGAGGAGTTTCTTGGGTAACAGCAACTTCACTAAACACTCAAAATTTAAGAGGAGTCAGCATAAATATTTACTCCCTCCACTTTAGTTTTTGGGCAGGGTCTTGCTATGTGGCTCTGGCTGCCCTTGAATTAACAGAGACCCACCTGCTTCTGCCTCCTGAGTGTGTTGGGATTAAAGGTATGTGCCACTATACCTGGCCATTTTCCTCCACCTAACTCTTTGCATGTTTGATTTGGTGGACTGTCTACATACAAGGGAAGCACCATAATAAATCACAGCGTGTAGAGCAGACAGGAAGAGAGGAATTTACCTTTTGTGGATATTTTACATGGATAGTTTATTCTGCACCAGAATAAGTATGTTAAGTTGTAGCACAACGCCTGGTTCTCGAGTCGGGCAAGGGTCTGGAGATTCACACACACACACACACACACACACACACACACACACACACACAGAGAGAG
>LOEQ01001943.1:6573-22058 GCA_001685075.1 Bramus lutescens
ATGCCGGCTGTGGGGTACTGGGCAGGACAGAAACCCCAACAAGCCAGCCCTCATTCTACACAATGGAGAACAAGATAGAACAAGAAAGAATAAGGATTGAGAGAAGAATAAAGGAACATGGACAAAAGGAACCTGTTGTGAGTAGGCTTCTTTACCCCTCAGATTTCTGACCCTAAGATTTTTAGTCCCTCTTTAGCTATTTGTGCTATTTTTAATTGAACACTGAGGCAGTCTTAAAGGCTAAAAGACTTTATGACCCTGATAGTAACCCACTAAGAAGAAAAGGGTCCCACAACTAGGAAAAACGGCAGAGACAGTCCCCTCTCTCACTTCTAGGAATTCCTAAAGTATACCAAGCTATTCAGCCATAACATTCATGCAGAGAACAGAACCTGACAGGCTCCCTGATGTCTTCAACTCTGGGTCAGTTGATTATGTAAGACACATTCTCTTGGTGTCCCTGACCCCTCTGGCTCATCTGATTCTTCCTCTCCATCCTCTCCTCATCCCCTCCTCCAAAGAATTCCATGAGTGGGACCTAATATTTGTCTATGGGGACTCTGCATCTGCTCCTTCAGTTGCTAGATGAAGTCTCTGGTCCCTGATGAGGCTTCTGCTAGGCTTCTGTCCCAGAACACTTTGCAGTCAGGACTAACTGTAGGTCGAATGATTTGTGGTTGTGTTGGGGTCCCAATATCTCTACTTGCAATCTTGCCTAATTACAGAAGATGGTCACTTCAGGCTCCCTGTCCTCTGTATAACAGAAATTTTTGCTAAGGTTGCTCTGCCAGTTCCATGGAGTTTCATGGGCACTCAGTTTCTACCTCATAGCCAAAATACCCTCCAAATTCCAGTCATTTCTCCCAGTTTTTTTTTCCCTCTCCCTCCCTATCACCTGATTCTTCCTACTCCCAGATCCAACTGCCCTAGTCCATCCATGAACTCTATTTGATTTCCCCTTCCTAGGGTGATCCCTGCTATGAACAAGCTGAACAAATATCTTTGTGATAGGATTGAGTCTTCTTTGGGTATATGCCCAGAAGTTATATAGTTGGATCCTGAGATAGACTGATTCCCAATTTTCTCAGAAACTGTCACCTTGAATTATGATTCATCTCTGTACAAGTTTGAACTTCCACCATCAATGGATGAGTGTTCACTTTGCTGCCCATCCTCGCCAGCATAAACGGTCAATTATGTTTTTGATCTTAGCCATTCTTACAGGTGTAAAATGAAATCTCAGAGTCATTTGGATTTGCAAATTTCTGGTGACTAATGAAGTTGACTATTTCTTTGTTAAGAATACTCTGTTTACATCTGGGCCCCATTTTTAAAGTTTAATTATTTAATTTGTTAATGTCTAGTTTCTTGAGTTCTTTATATATTTTGATATTAGCCCTATGTCAGATGTGGGATTAGTGGAAATCTTACTCTTCTGTTGGCTGATGTTGTAGGCTGTTTGTAGCCTATTAACTATATCCTTTATCATACACAATCTTTTTCATTTCATGAGGTCCCGTTTATTTATTGTTGATCTTAGTGTTTGCACTATTGCTGTTCTGTTCATGAAGTTATCTCCATGCCAATGCACTCAAGGATATTCCTTTCTTTCTAATCTATAAGGTTCAGTGTTTCTGGTTTTATGTTGAGGTCTTTGATCCACCTGGATTTGAGTTTTGTCCAGGGCGATAAATATGGTTCTATTTTCATTCTTCTACATACTGACAAACAGTTACACCAGCAGCATTTGTTGAAGATGCTTTATGATTTTTGTTGTATATTTCTGTCTTCTTTATTAAAAACAAAAGATTAGGTGTCAATAGCTGTGTGGGTCTTTGATTCCATTCCATTAATCAATGTATCTCTTTGCATGCCAATAACGTGTGTCTTTTTGTTTGTTTGTCTTATTGCAATGACTCTGTAGTACAGCTTGAAATCAGGGATGGTGATGCCTCTGGAAGTTCCTTTATTGTATAGGAGTGTTTTAGCTATCCTGGGTTGTTTGTTTTTTTATATGAAGTTGGGAATTGTTCTCTCAAATTCGATAAAGAATTGTGTTGCAATTTCAATGGGGAATGTATGCTAATCCTACACAGATCAGTAAGCGTGGGAGATTTTTCCACCTTCTTCAATTTCTTTCTTCAAAAAACTTGAAGTTTTTATAATACAGATCTTCTACTTGCTTTGTTAGAGTTACCCCCAAGATATTTCATACTATTTGTGATTATGTGAATGTTGTTTTTTCCTGATTTCGTTCTTAGCCCATTTGTGATTTATGTATAGGAGAGCTAATGATTTTTTTAAAGTGAATATTTTACATAGAGTTTGGGGCAGATGTCAGAGACCAGCTTTGAAAGGATACAACTTACCAGGATAGGGGTGTGAGGATTAGAAAGATAGCTAAAGAGAACAAAGATGAGAGTGAAAATAACAAATGGACGCATAGACTAATAACAAGAGAGAGTTCCAGTGAATACTGAACATCACCCATGTTTAATTTCTGTTTGTTTAAATACCTCGATCCCAAAAGGTAAGAATAAGATTTTTAAAAACCTACATTAACATGATACAAGAAACAGATCAGTTGATAGAGTACAGGCTACATTCTTAGTTAAATATTCTGCTGCCAAAGCAGGACAAGTAAAGTTCATACCCTAGACCAAAACATTCTGTGGGCAAAGCACTCCCTGGATAGAATCCATTGTTACCTCCCTGAGGGGGTAGGAACCTAGTTGGATCCTAGACATTTGTTTGAAATAAAAACATATCTACTTGTTAATATTTGAAATACCAGGTCTGAATATCAGCCACACCTGTTATATGAACTTTTGTCAATATCCTTGAAGGAACAGGAATAAATTCCAACTCTCTGACCTTTAGTCAAGGTAGAATGGAGCCATACCTATGGGACTTGTCAGGCAAAGACTAAGCATGGCACTAAGGCAGGATGCTGAGGTGAGGAAGGACAGTGCAGTGGGTCTTTGGGAACTGAATCTAGGAAGTGGAGCAGCTCTCCTGCAGGTGGGTCACTCACCCATTCTTTTCTTCTCCTTGATATAGTATGGACCTGGTCTTCTGACTTGGGAATTTTCTTTACAATAGAAAGTAGACCAGTGTAATGCATCTGGCATGTGGAATGTGTTATCACACTTCATTATTTTTACCTGGGTTTTCTTATTTTTAATAATGTACAAATTCTTATTAACACATAAAAGAAGTGATATAAAGGGCTGTGAACTAATTCAACAAATTCCATTGCATGAATGAAAAATATTTAAAATTCAAAGAGTGCATTCATATTCATTACTATAGTGGTAAAGACAGAACAGAATGACTTCACATTGGTTTTTTTTTGTTGTTGTTATTGTTGTCTTTTTATTTATTTTTTGACTTCACACTGTTTTAAGATTAGTTTATAGCAACCAATTTTCTTATATCCTACATGCTTGGAGTTATCCATAGTAAATCAATTAAAATTTATTTTTGTGTCACAAGATTTTAAGAGACATCAAGTAAAGCATTGGCTGACAACAAAATACATCATTGAGCTGGTTAGTAAGGAGAGAAAAAACTTCAGACTTCTGTCCTGTTTGTTTTTCTTTATTTTGGACAATCACAAAATTAATTATTTTAATGGATTTTTTCATATTACATATCTGGTTACAATTTCTCTGCCACAGTCTCCTCACAGTTACATACCTCTTCCTTCTAAATCCATATTAACACCTTTTCTGCTCATCCTTAGAAAACAAACAAATGCTACCCAGCAGCCATTTGAGATTTCTTTATTCAGAATTCTGTTTAAACTTATAACCCATTTTAATTGTATTATTTGTTTTTACATATTTAATTACCTTAGTTTTTATATATTTTGGATATTAGATCTCTATCAGATGTGAAGTGGGTAAAAAAATCTTTTCTCATTCTGTAGACTGCTTCTTTGTCCAATTGATAGTGTCCTAACCTTACAAAACCTTTTCAGTTTCATAAGGTTCCATTTCTTAATCATTAATATTAGTGCCTGTGCTGTCAGTGTTCTGTTTAAAAAGTTATCCCCTCTGAATGCATTCAAGACTATGCTCCACTGTCTCATCTATCAGGTCAATGTGTCCAATTGTATACCAAGGCCTTTTATCCACACAGACTTGAGGGTGATGGATACAGATCTATTTGCATTCTTATACATGCCAATATCAAGTTTGAGCAGCACCATTTTAGAAGAAGCTTTCTTTTTTTTTTCTAGTGTATATTTATGGCTTCTTTACCCAAAATAAGGTGTCCACATATATGTAAGTTTATTTGGGGGGCTTCAATTATATTCCATTGGTCGTCATGCCTCTTTTTATGCCAATAACTATATATGCATTTTATTACTATAGTCTGTAGTAAAGCTTGAAATCGAGAATGTTAATACGTCTAGTAGTTCTACTGTTCAGGATTGTGTTAGCTATGTTGCTTTTTTTATGAAGTTGAGTATTTCAAGATCTATAAAGAAGTTGGAATTTTGATGGAGATGGTTTTGAATCTTTACATTGCTTTTGCTAGGATGGCCATTTTTATTCTCTAAGGAATAAAATGAAGTAAAATAACATAAAAGGAGAATAACAATTTGGAATAGGAGGAAACAAGCAATCAGAAGGAAAATATCTAATTAAAAGGAAAGAAACACATATAGATGCAAAGATACATGTGTTCCCACATCAAAATCACATAAAAAGAGAAAAAAGACAAGTTATGATATATACACAAAGGACCTATAGGAAAAAAGAAACCTGATAAAACGTTATGAGACAGAGTCTCCAAAGATGCTACAGAATTTCTTTTATGTTGAACATCTACTGATGAGCATGTAGCCTATCATTAAGAACAGTTTGTGTCCCCGGTGAGACTCCAATGGAGAAAACAAATTTTTCATTTGCAAGTGCTTATCAACTGAAGATACTTTTAGGTAAGTGAAGGGAGCATATGTCTACTTTCCTTTCATCTCTAGTATCTTATTTGAGGTAGACCCCTGCAGGACCTGCGGATGCTGAATTCATATAAGAATCCTCCTACTGTCTTTAGAAGGACTTGTTTCTTTTGTGTCCATATTTGCTTCTGATTGCTACATGCTTTCTACCTTTTCCTCTTCAGAGTTCCCTTAGCTCTGGGGAAGGGATTTGATGGAAACCTCTGATTTAGCACTGAATGTTCCAGTTTCTCAGAGCCTGAACATTTGCCTGACTTTAGATCTGTGTATTTGTACCCATCTGTCGCAAAGGAAATCTTCTCCAAAGATATCTTATCAAGGCGCTAATCTTTGAGTATAATATCACATTATTAGGTGCCATTTTAGTTTTATATTCCTCTAGCAGAACAGTTATGTCTGTTATTACTCAAGGCCACTGGCCTATCTAGTTTCAGGTTCTTGGCCACCAAACTGTGCCAAGTGTGGATTTCATCTCATTGAGTCAACCTGAAATCCAGTCAGATATTGGATGTTTAATCTCACGAGCTTTATGCAAATCCTGCACTGGCACACCTTGCAGGCAGGTCACCACTTTAAAATCAGAGCTCTTTAACTGATTTGATGTTTACCTTTCTCCACTGGCAACAGGCACAGTACATTCGACTAAGTCATATGAGTGAAGATTCTAGGTAGATACCAGATTGACTTCTTTGTATTTAATGAACTGTGTAGCTTTTTTCAGCAATACAGTCCTGCAAACAGCCTAAGATATTTAAAGGTTCTCATGGGACCAGTTTTGACTATTAATTATATTATATGTAACCCATTCTTGATATTGGCTTCTTCAATCTGTGACAAGTGTTGTCCTATTCAGCCACCATCTTTCCTATTATTTGACAATTTTATTTAGATTACTTTCATATGTGTGTGTATTTTAGGAAGCTGCTTGGTTTCCATCCTACCCAAAGGGCTCCTAGTTTTAGCTGTTTATTCTATTTTCCATTCCTAGGTAGAGTGACCTCCTCCCTTAATATATTTCTAAGCGTTGTGATTATATTGATTCTAGATTGCTTACCAATGACTGACAATCATCCACATATGAGTGGATACACAGCATATTTTTATTCCAGTCTGGGTGGTTTGTTTTTTCTGGGTATATCCATTTACCTGCTAATTTTATTTTTTTTTAGTCCGAGTAATTTTTCATTGTGTAAATGTGCTGTAATTTCTTTATCCATTCATCTGTGGACAAATATCTAGTCTTTATTTCAAATCTTGCTGTATGGTTAGAGGAACAGTGAATATGGCTGAGTAAGTGTCTCTGTTATAGGATGAAGAATCTTGTGGCTATATGCCAAAGAATGGTATAGCTGGGTACTGAGATAGACAAATTCCGAGATTCCTGAGAAATGGCCACATTGATTCCCATACTGTAGATTTGCAGTCACACCATCAGTGAATGAGTTTTCTCCTTAGTCTACATCCTCAACAAATTGAACAGTCAAATGTTTTATCAATCTTGGCCATTTTTGTCTAGTTTTTTGATTTGCATTTCCTTAATGACTAAGAATGTTGTGTATCACTCTAATAAAGGTATATGCAAAATATTTGCGTGAATTCTGTGTCATATTCCAAATGTATTAATGAATAGGCATTATTTTCTGAAAGTATAAAAATATGGAATAGTTTTTCAATATCAAAACCAATAAAAAATGGCATCCTTCAAAATCATGAGATTCAGGCATGATACTAGTTCTAGCACTTGAAGTGGGGGCCAGAGCGTCATGAAATCTTACTTTGCTTGAGCTACATAGTTAATTCAAAGTTCTCCTGGAATTTGCTTCTTACTTACTACAAATGACCTTTAGTCAGTGAATTTAGGAAAATTACCTTTCAGATGACAAAGTTAGTCGAAGAAAATTTTGTCTGTTTTTGCATGACACTGAAGGCCAGCTTTCATCAGTCGAGTGCGTATACAATGCTCAATATAATTAATCCCTTAACAGACAGCAAGTAGACATTACAAGAATGGGATTGCAAATCTGACAGTTAATAGAAAAGATCTAGCATCAATTCTATTACCATGTGCTTTACTCAAAAACGTTGATGTACACTGTGTGATATCACACCCAAAGAGATACTTGTAAAACACGGAAATAGAAAAACACTCTTGTTTCTAACTATTACTTCTTAGTTAAGAAGCCAACACTTTGCAAATTAAAACTCTTAGGTCTGGTAACTCTATGCACCTGAATAGAATATACTGCTGTACTCTTTGGTAATCTTCCATATTTGGAGTGTTTACATGTAACTGTCATGTGATTTGTTCCAAATTTATATCTATATTAGTTTTTAATGTATATGCCACAAGGACATTTCAAAAATAAGATAATGCCTTTTTATAATGTAATAAATCAACAGAACTTAAATTCAACATAGAGTGCTGCTTGGAACGCAAATATTTTTAAGTTATGAGGTCACCTAGCAAGAAATTTAACTGTACTAATTTAGAGTTATATTAAATGACAAAAAATGAGTTAAATGAAAGTTCAATCCATCCTCTGCAAATAATTCACACAAAACAATGTCTGCTAATTGGAATCAATTTGGGATGTAAACCATATTAGACATGTTGAAGTGACATAATAGGGAAAAGAAGAAAAATAACTTGATGGCTTCTTCCCCTCTTTTCTATCTTCTTTAGTTCCTATAAATTAAAACTTTAGCTACCTTCTAATAGTTTCATAAAATAAACTTCAATTTCACTATATTTGAATCAATAAAAGTATTTTATTGTTTATGATAGAAATTTTGAAAGGTTGGGATGCATTAATTAAACCTATAAAGATGAAACTTATTAATATTTAATATATTATTCCTTTAATTTTTGCTGTTTTCATTTTAACTTCTGTACATATGTGTAGTAAATATACATGTGGTGTGTGTGTGTGAGTGTGTGCGTGTGTGTGTGTGTGTGTGTGGAGACCAGAGTCCAGTGTCAATTGTCCTCTTCTTTAGCTTTCAATATTTTGAAGGCAGAGTCTCTCACTGAAATGGAGCTCACAGATTGCCTTGATTAGATAGCTCACTAACCCTTTAGACACACCTGTCACTCTTCCAACAGGACTGGTTTTACAAAGTCAGATAGCACTTTCCAACACAATTCTTCACAGACCTTGAAAGAACAATAATCAACTTCACATGGAAAAACAACAACAACAACAACAAAAAACAGGATAGCCAAAACAATCCTGTACAATAAAGGAACTTCCGGAGGCATTACCAACCCCGAAATCAAGCTCTAATGCAGAGTTACAGTAATGAAAACAGCTTGGTATTGACATAAAAACAGAGACGTTGACCAATGGACTCAAATTGAAGACTGGGATGTTAATCCACACACCTATGAACACCTGATTTTTGAGCTAAAATTATACAGTGGAAAATTCTTTCGTAGAAGTTGTTTACCACGACCGTATTGACCTACAGTTGGTGTAGAACAATGAAAATAGATATATATCTATTACCATGCACAATACTTAAATCCAAATGGATTAAAGTCTTCAATATAAATGCGACCACACTGCACCTGATAGAAGAGAAAGTGGGAACTAATCTTCAACGCATGGGCACAGGAGACCACTTCCTAAATACAACCCCAGTAGCAAAGACACTAAAAAAGACAATAAATAAATGGGACCTCCTGAAACTGAGAAGCTTCTGTAAAGCGAAGGACACAGTCCATAATACAAAGAGGCAGCCTACTGAATGGGAAAAGATCTTCACCAACTCCGCATCAGCCTCTTTTACATGTTTTAGGGACCCACACTCAGGCCCTAATGCTTGCATTGCAAGTGCTTTGCAGACCAAGATATCTCATTACCCTGAGGCCTATGTTCAATATTTAAATTTTATCTTCAAATATTCGTTTAAGTAGAATATAAAATAACTATATGTTTAATTATTAAGTTTTTTGACAAGTTTTATGGATGTGGAGGAAAATGGGATCGAAGCTGAAGACACAAATAGCTCATGCAGATACAAATGAGGTAGATAGGAGCAGTTAATAAAAATGCAGTTGTATTGGCTAGGGAAATTATGGTTGCCAGTTCAGCAACTGATGAATCAAATCACTCCTATTTACAAGCTTGGACATATGAAATACGAAAGAGTTCTGTAGGATATAGTCCACATTCTTTATAGTTTAACATGCACTAAGCATATAGGTACTGGGTACATTTTCTTACAGCCTTATTATATTCCAGGCTCACCTTGGCACTAATGTGTCAGGGTATTCATTTTCTAGTTATGGAATTTTAACTCTGGAAAATGTTAGCAAATTAGCAGTGGGATCATCGATATTGTAAATGTCTGTATTTATGAGTCCTGATAATTTTCAAATTCAGCAATTTTTATCTCACTGTTTTATAGGAATGAGAGAAGCTATTGTTTCAAGGAAGATCATAGAATGTCATAGATGAAGTACAATGTTAGCAATACACCATAAATTGTTGGGGAGTTTAATTTTATTTTTGTATCTGAAGGATAAAATCAATAAATTATTTCAAATACTAAGTGGTAAAGACAGGTGTTATATTTGTTTCCTGGTATAATAACACATTCAAGACTAGACCTATTTCAATAAGACACTTAATTTGTTTCAAATGTCACTGTTGATAATAATGTTTACATTTTTATCATTCAGTTAATGAATGTTTCTATCGTTTACATTTGCAGATAACATGGAACCCTGAAAGATATTATGAATGATTTGAGCTTTAAATTCATTTTTCATTGAAACATATTCCCCATAAGCCACTTAAGTTTTGCAAATCTCCAACATAAAATTTCACCATTTATTTTCAAGTGAAAAATACTGTTATAGCCCATTTCTGTTTCTTACTGAATATATGAGTGTTATATTTTATATAATATTGTATCATTTTGACACACTCCAACATGTCTTCTCACAGGCCTTCCTTAAAACAGTTCCTAATAATGAAGTGACCAGTGACCCTGTTGGCATTTATCTCCAGTCTGATTTGTGTGAAGAACTCTTCGAATGAAGTTTCACACTGTCAACAACTACAGGAGATTGTTGGTATGTTGCCATCATCTATTGTTGTATTGGTTTCTCCTTTCTCTTACACATTCCTTCAATGTAATTTCATGTGAAAATATGCTTAGTCACCTGACTTATAATTTTAAGATCACCAACAACAACATAAACTCTGACAAGAGTAAGTGTAGTATCATATGTCATCCTGTAGATATCAACTATTATAAATTTACTCTTTACTTGGTTCAATTAGGACAGCCTGCCAATCATTTTGGGATATGTTTGTATGTATGTGTGCATATGTCTGTGCGGGGGTGTGTTTGTGGTTATTCTCTGGTTCTCCTATTTATTTTACCATCAAAAATTTAAGGACTTCCATAATTGGACATAAATATTACAAGGAGAACAAATAGCTGTCTAGCTTCATGATCAGATTTGAATTCTAGAACTCTGAAGCAATTTTCTTTAGTACAGAGTACAGTTTTTTGTGAGTACCTTTAGAATGTCAGAACATAATAGAATGTCATGTCAAATATATTTCTCAGAATTTCATTTGTTGAACAATCATTTACAATAAAATGGCAACATATGTTAAGTGCATCAGAATCAGATATAAATATGAAACTTTGATAGATTCTTATAAAAGATTAAATCATTGTTTAAAAACTTATAAATAAAACTTGAATAATAGATTTTTCCTGTTCCTATTCTATTAATTAAATATTCATATTTATTTTAGTGTATGGAACACTATGGGACTCTTATATTTGTACATTTACAAAAACTGCTGTATTTTGATGTGGCTCTTTGGAAAAAAATGACCATTGAGAGTGATTCTTGAATATTTGATAACTGAAACAATTCATGTTGGGAAATAATCATAGATTTAACTAGATAACAGTGATTTGATTTTGATTTGCAGAATTTAGCCTACTAGAACCTAAAAGTTATTGACAAAGACAGGCTTTAATCCCATGCCACAAATAGAATGCATCACACCAGAATGTTCCACTTACATTATTAAAAGTCGAACCATATATTTTTTCTACTTTTTCAGTTTTCTACTACTTGTGATCATTAACTCACAATTCCTAGTCATGAAACTGGTTCTACTGTCGAGAATCAAAAAAAAAGTGGTGTTTATATTGCCAGGCAGACAACATTCAAACAGGTTTCTCATGTAGTGAAGTGCCTACTTGTCTAACATAATCTAAATGTCTGACTGTCATTTCTTTCTGAAGGTGTGCCGGGGACACTGGGTTTCTGCTGGCCTCTATACAGGGCATCTCATGTGTTAGACGGTGCCAGAGCATTCTTTATCTTTTGCGGATTTCTTCTGTGTCATTTTCTGGGGGAAAAAAATACTTTCTGGATCAAGCCAGTGAAAGGGAAAAACTCGGTTTTGGAAGTCTTCCTCCTGTTTTAGGTGTGTTTGTTTGTTTGTTTGGTTTGGGTTTTTTGCCAGATAAATATATAAAACATGATTTAAATTTGAATCCATGGCTGTGCGGTGGTGGCACATGCCTTTAATCCCAGCACTAGGGAGGCAGAGGTAGGTGGATCTCTGTGAGTTTGAGGCCAGCCTGATCTACAAGAGATAGTTCCAGGACAGGCTCCAAAGCTATAGAGAAACCCAGTCTCAGAAAAAAAATTGAATGCATGAAAAATGCCTAATATTGTAGCAATTTAAAACTGTGACTATATCAATATTTAATCAACAGTTTGTTCTTTTACCAAATTTCCACTTTAACTGTGAATCATTTATTTTTGTATCTTTTTATCTGAAGGCAGTAATTTTCAAAATATTAGTCCACTCTAAAATGTTTATGTATTTGCAGTTTATCCTGTCCAATACAGTGCAGTATCCATTTTGACTGACTTAAATATAATTGATTGGGGAATTTATTTATATCTATAAGTTCTTATGACTTTGGTCATATTCTATTGGAAAAAAATTCTCATCTATGCCCAGTTGTGTTAACACCAAGTAATGGGAAAATGGTCATCCCTAGTTTCTCTAGCTTTTATCAAAGGGTGAGTCCTTTCAACTCTTTGACAATATTCTGTCCTCATTATTATAAAACTTTTAGGCTATTATTCCTCTGTCACTTGCCTATTTCTCTCATTGCTTTCATTTAATTATTCTTAAGACATTTTGCATAATACAAACATAAGCTTCATTAGCACACACTTGATCACTTTAAAGAGTAAAAAATGAAGAATTAAATCTTAAAATATTTTTATTAGCCATGTAAAAATTTCCCCATGATATATACTCTATTAAAAACTCTTAAGAGAGAGAGAGCTTTGGGAAACAATTATAAATGAACTGTGGATTCTGAGCACAGGAACATAGTGTTGCATGATCTGAATCCACCCACATTTAGAGACAGGACCTGTCGTATTCATGAGTTACTTATAAAATACTGGCTAGGCTTCTCTTGGGATGATTTGAAAATCAACATTCTCTATCAAATATGGTTTAACCTTTACTTTGTCTCTGCTACATCATTCAACTTTGAGTAAAATATTGCTAACACTAACAATTCTACAACTTTCTCCTCAACTGAGAGAATAGGCAATGGTCTATAGAGTGCTTACCACATGTTTGCTGTTGGACTTCACTGACTACAGCCTGAATTTTGGAAGAGGAATTATGATGTTAAGCTTGTCAGGGTGTCTTTTAGATTGATTTACCCTTATTTTAAATTCATGGAACTTAAAGCACTATAGTCAATGGGTTTAATAAATGCTCAGATTTAAAGAATGTTTCATAAAGTTTTCAAATTAATACCATGAAGCACAGAAGATTATAACAACTCTTTCACCATTTGTTATTAAGTACTTCTATTTACTCGTTATACTGACTTATCTGACAAAAAATGTGCAAGGGAAATATTTTATTAATGATCAAGAAGCACTTTGAAAATATAAAATATCACATAAATGCTAAATTATTCCTGACATAAGGAACTATACAATGTCTAGTGTCTCGACAATAAATGCCAGAGCACAATATTACTTCTGGAAAGCTATGACTATTGAATGTGTGTTCTTTCTATGTTTTGAAACCACTGAGACAGTTGTTTCCTCTTAGTAAAATAGAGTAACCCCTGCTGCCTTGCTGTTTCCTCCTATAGTGAATAAGGGAAAATGTTAGAATAAGAAAGGATGAGTGCACTAGAGTTAGGAAATTGAAGGTTGGAGGATAAAACCATGCAACATTCCATCTTATAAAGAAGTCAAGATATCCAATGAAGTGATTACCTGATTAAGAAGACCATCAAGCAAGAGAGGAAGTTTGATGCAATGGGGCACAAACATAAATGAGCAACATAATGGCTCTTCCAATTCCAAATGATCAGCCTTCCAAATTACATGCATAAGCTACAAAATGGGGTCATCAGGCTGTACTTTTAGGTGTAATATCATTTATATGTGACTAATGATAATTAAAAAAGTAAAGTACAAGAATTTTAAAGAGCATGAGATGTGAGGAGGACGTGAGAATGGGTTAAGAGAACAGGAAGAAGATAAAGCATGTAAATATTTAATTAAAATAAAGCAAAAAGAAATATATGATAGAAACTTTTTAATAATTTATTTTTTTAATTGTATGTGCATTGGTGTAAGGGTGTCAGATCCTCTGGAATTGGAATTATAGACAATTGTGAGCTACCACAGGGGTGCTGAGAACTGAACCCATTCTTCTGGAAGAGTAGCTGAGTTTCTTAACAACTAAGCCATCTTTTCCAGTTCAACTTTTAAATTTTTTTTTTGCTATTTGTTTGTTTGGTTGGTTGGTTTTGAGATAGGGATTCTCTGTTGCTCTGGAGTATGTCCTGGAACTAGCTCTTGTAGACCAGGCTGGCCTCGAACTCTCAAAAACCCGCCTGACTTGGACCCCGAGTGTTGGAATTAAATAAAGGTGTGTGCCACCACTACCTGCTTAAAATTTTAAAATTTTAATTATTTAATATATGTGGGGTGTGTGCATGTATGTGCATGAGTGTATGCACACGTACCTGTGTTTGCAGTTACTTACAGAAGCAAGTAGAGGAGGAGGGGGTTAGATTGCCTGGAGCTAAAAATTGCAATTTGTTTGGGGTACCTTTTGCGAATCCTGCTAACAAAATTCAGGTTCTCTGCAAGAAAACCTTTCTTAACTTCTGAGCATTTGTACATCACCATCATGCAGATTATAAATACTAATGCAAATTTAATAATGTTGGATGTTTGAGTAACATGAAAATTTAGGGAAAAAAGGAAAATGGATCAATAATATATTGCATTTCCAACTGTTACCAGAATCATCTAAAAACAACCTAAGGATATCATACAAAAGTGATTATCCCTTTCTAAGCAGCAATCAGCTTTTAATAACACTTCATCTATAGGTAGGGCCTCAAGAGTATCCAGCTATACACTTCATATTGGAAGTTTTCATTAGCTTGATTTTGTTCATGTAAAAATTACTGCTGAGGTTTTATGTGTGCAAACACCTTGTCATGAATAGAGGACAACATTTCACAGGCATCTTCCACATCATACACAAATCTTGCATCCTTTGCCTCCTCCTCAGTGATATACTCTGAACCTTGAGGTAGTTATGGATCAATGTAAAATCCCATCAACTCTGTTTACACACAGATGCTTATTCTGAGCATTTTGTATGAGAATTTGTATAAAGCTTAACAAAATCAATACTAATGTTACCTAATAAAGTTTTAGAGAAGGACAAACAGGAATATAGAGGTGGTATATTCTCAGGTAGACAACCAGATGATTGGAACTGAGGGGTAACAGGAACAATTCACTGCCAAGTTGATACCACATATCCTGTCAATATTGGGGTATACCTATTCTCTCTTCAAATTTTGACAGTTGAGATTTTATTTAGATAATATATCTTGCTGCATGATTCAGGCCAAACTTGAACTTACAATATTTAATATTTAATACTAAGGATAATATTAAACACATTGTCATCCTCCTGCCTCACACTCCAGAGTTCCTGAACCACAGATGTGAGGCATGAAACACAGCTGAATTTTAACCTCAGAGAAAAGAGTTGGGTAGGCCTGTGTTCTCAAGAGCTGTATATTGGAAAAGACATCTCTAAATAAACTCATTGTCTCATGATAATTGCCTGAAGATTCTAATATGAAGGGTCCCCAGTGGACTGAAACAAATCAACTAAGAAAATGCTCTCATACACTGCAGAAAAGAAGCCAATCTACTTGAATCATTTCCAAGAATTAGTTTTTAAATTCCCTGCTTTAAATTATAAAGAAAAAATCTAGTGATTACATTGAATTTATGTGAAAATGAACAAGAAGGGAATCAAGTATGTGTCTGTGCAGGAAAAGAAGAGAAGCTGTGCAGAATGAGGAGCACAGACTGTGCAGGGAAAGAAGAGAAGCTGTGCAGAGAGAGGAGCACAGACTCTGTGCAGGAAAAGAAGAGAAGCTGTGCAGA
>LOEQ01001943.1:33298-53262 GCA_001685075.1 Bramus lutescens
CTGAGAAGCCAAGGACAATGGCACTGGGTTTTGATTCTACTGCGTGGACTGGCTATGTGGGTGCCTAGTCTGTTTGGATGCTCACCTTCCTAGGTCTGGATGGATGGGGGAGGTCCTTGGACTTTCCACAGGACAGGGAACCCTGACTGCAGTTTGGACTGGAAAGGGAGGGGGAGGGGGAATGGGGAAAGGGGGAGGAAAATGGGAGGAGGGGAGGATGTGGAAATTTTCAATAATAATAATAATAAACATGTCCAGAACAAGTACTAGGTATTACAGTAGGAGTTGGGTGGCTTTGGCATTTTTACAGATAAGAACTGGAAGCCTTAAAGCCATATTTCCTGCAGTAGAGGCAGTGATTTTCTGTATTACAGATTCTAAGAATGATTCCAACAATTTTAAACTCTTCAATCTAATACAATAAAGACCCTTACTAATCGCCCCCCAAAAAGGTTAACTTAAAAAAATCAATTCCAAGATTTTAGAATTTTTCGATCTTCAAATTAGTTTTCCAAGTTGTATTGAAAGATATTTGTAACAAAATATTTCTTAGTACCTTCAATGAGTACTATTAAATATGCTAGAATTAAGGAACCAACATGATTGCCAAGTTTTGAAATCTAAACATGCTAAGAAAGAAACTCATACATGTTACCTGTCATTACATTCTTTTGTGCAACACACTTGACTTTTGGAACACAGTAATCTGTTTTTATCTTTATTTAGATTTGTCTCTACATAACTGTGATAGTTTGAATGCGGTTGGTACCCATAACGTCACTGAGATGGTACTATTAGGAGGTATGGTTTTGTTGGATTTGGTATGGTCTTGTTAGAGGAAGTGTGTCACTCTGGATGTGAGGTTCAAAATTTTCTCTGCTCATGATACTGCCCAGTATCTCAGTGACGTCATGTTGCTTTCAGGATTTAGCACTCTCAGCTATATCTTCCTCCACGCTGCCATGATGACAACAGACTGAAACTCTATTACTGTAAGCAAGCCAGACCAATTAAATGTTTTATAATATATGCATATGCATAAATTAAGGAACCATTTATATATGTATATACAAATATATACATTTTTACATATATATGTTTTTGAATTTTAACATAGATGATAATACTCAGTGAAGGTACAAATACATATTTTGTTATAAATATCTTTCAATACAACTAAGAAAATTGTAGTTCGAAGGTTGAAATATTTTTGTTTGTTTTAGGTTAATTTTTTAATTTATTTTTTGGAATTTTTAAATTGATTTTCAAAGCTGCATAATTTTACCTGATCCTCTCCCCACGATTTTTACCCTCTCCTATGGTTCCCTTGCTCCATATTTATTCAGGAGATCTTGTCTTTTTCTTCTACCCTTGTATATTAGATCCATGTATGTCTGTCTTAGGGTCCTCATTGTTGTGTAGGTTCTCTGGGATTGTAAATTATAGACTGTTTTTCTTTGTTTTATGTCTAAATACTACTTGTGAATGAGTACATGTGACAATTGTCTTTCTGGGTCTGTGTTACCACACTCAATATGATGTTTTCTAGATGCATCTATTTGCCCGCAAATTTCAAGATCTCATTTTTTTCTGCTGTGTAGTACTCCATTGTATAAATGTACCACATTTTCCATAATCCTTGCATTGGTCAAGGGGCATTTAGGTTGTTTCTGGGTTCTGGCTATGACAAGCAATGCTCTTATGAACGTAGTTTAGCACACGTCCTTTGTGTATGATAGATAGAACATCCTTTGGGTAAATACCCAAAAGTGGTATTGCTGGGTCTTGAGATAGGTTGTTTTCTAATTTTCTGAGATATCATCATACTGATATCCAAAGTAGATATACCAGTTTGCACTCTCACCACCAATAAAGGAGTGCTCCCTTTACCCTACATCCTCTCCAGCATAAGGTGTCATCAGTGTTTTTGATCTTGGCCATTCTTACAGGTATAAGATGGAACCTCAAAGTTGTTTTGATGGCTAAGGATGTTGAGCATTTTCCTAAGTGTCTTTCAGTCATTTTAGATTGCTCTGTTGAGAGTTCTATGTTTAGGTCTGTACCCCATATTTTTCTTGGATAGTTGTGGGTTTTTTGGTTTGTTTGTTTGTTTTCTGATGACCAGTTTCTTGAGTTCTTTATATATTTTGGAGATCAGTCATCCTCTGTCTTATGTGGGGTTGGTGGAGATTGTTAGATTGTTTCTGATTCTGGTGACTATCATTTTGTCTTGTTGACCATGTCCTTTTCTTTACAGAGATTTTCAGTTTCAGGAGGTCCCATTTATTAATTGCTTCTTTCATTGCCTGTGCTACTGGGGTTATATTTTGGAAGTTGTCTCCTGTGCCAATTTGTTCAAGTGTACCTCCCACTTTCTCTGCTATGAGGTTTATTGTGTTTGACTTTATGTTGAGGCTTTTGATACATTTGACCTTTAGTTTCTTGCATGGCAATACAGCTATGCCAGCACCATTTATTGAATATTCTTTTTTCTATTTTATGTTCTTTGCTTCTTAGTCAAAAATCAGGTGTTCGGAGTAGTATGGATTAATGCAAATCTTCGATTTGGTTCCATTGGTTCTCCAGTCTGTTTTTATGCCAACATCAGGCTGTTTTTGATATTGTATCTCTTTAATAGAGTTTGAAATAAGGGACTGTGACGCCTCCAGAAGATTCTTTATTTTACAGGATTGTTTCATTTATCTTGTTTTTTTTCATATGTAATAGAGTACTATTATTTTGAGATCTGTTCTGTGAAAAATTGTGCTGTGCATTGCATTTAATCTGTAGATTGCTTTTGGTAAGATTGCCTTTAACTACGTTAATTCTACCCACCCAAGAGCATAAGAGATCTTTTTATTTTCTGGTGTCTTCTAATTTTTTCATCAAAGATTTAAAGTTCTTGTCTTACTGGTCTTCCACTTGTTTGGTTAGAGTTACTCTAAGATATTTCATCCTATTTGTAGCTATTATGAAGTGTGATGTTTCTATGACTTTTTTCTTAGCCTATTTTTCATCTGTGTAAAGAACAGCTACTGATCTTTTTGACTTAATCTTGTATTCTGCTCCATTACTAAAAGTGTTTATGGGTTGTAGAAGTTCATTGGTAGAATATTATGCTCACTTATAAACTATCATATCATCAGCAACTAGTAAGCGTTTGAGTTCTTCTTTTGCCATTTGTATCTCTTGATCTCCTTTGTTGTCTTATTGCTCTAGCTAGAACATCAAGAACTGTATTGAATAGATATGGAGAGTGTGGACAACCTTGTCTTGTTCCTGATTTCAGTGGGATTGCTGAGAGGTTTTCTCCATTTAGTTTGATATTGGCTGTTTGCTTACTGCATATTGCTTTAATATTAAGGTATGTTGAAGGTTGAAATATTCTAAATTCTTATAATAGACTTACCATGGTCATGGTAAATCTTGACAGCAATAAAACACTTAAATAATAACCTATTGTAAATGGCTTATTTCATTTTTCTTGATATCTCCAAGATATCATAGCACACATCAAGTTTTTATTCCAAATATATTTACTATTTACCAGTTAAGGAAGAAGTGATGCTCACTTTTGGAATATTATGAACAGTACTGTCACAAAAACTTTACACAATTTAAAATATAGATATTTTATTAAGTTGGGGATATCCTAGGACTGCTGTTTCTGCATTTGATGTTTACCACATGCTTCTCTATATGAAACGACATCATTATTTTCATAAGATGCTGTTATTTTATATTTCAGTCTGCAGTGCTCATTACTAACTGTACAAATATTAGTGCCCCAATAACATCTTTCCATTATCAAGAACAGCAGAGGACTTTGTCAATTTGTTGATAGACATGAAATTTACCTTCAAGTTTCTTATTTTTAATTAGGATTTTATTCCTCTTAAATATATATTTCATTTTTATATAATAGTGAATACCATGTATTTATATTATAATTTTCATTGTCATTCACATTTTTCTTTTAAATATGAGAATGATTAGTTAAACATTCTTCACTGTCAACTATATCAGAGAGCTTTCAACATCCATTTTTAAAATTAAAAATGAAAACAGTTTATCAAAAAGTTGGAATCAAAAGAAATTTACATAACATACCCAAGATTCACTAGAATGAATTATACTCTTTAAAGATGAATCAAATTAATAGAGACTAATGGTTTTGTTTGCAAAATCAGCAACATAATAATGACTGTGGATAATGCTATTCACTTTGTAAATATGTATCAAGTTTTAGTCATATATATCACATTCCTTTTACCACTTCATAAAGTAGTCTATTGTTTGATTTCAATTTCCAAGTTCAGATTATGATTTCTTCAAAAAATTATTTTATTATTATTTTCAGTGTTACTGATATTTAAGCAGATACTGTAAAATTAAAATGTGCTTCTCTACTCTGTAGGAGCTTGATGTGTGAGTGTTCTGTTTGATAGTCTTCTTTAAGTTATCTTTTAGGAAAATGAGCATTAACATATTTTCAAATATCAAAGGAGTTTGATTTCTGAGAAGAAAATATAGTATGGTTTAGAATAATTATGAAAATAATGGAGTGAAACTATTTTAATGAGATTTCTTTGGTTCTGTTTGTCATGAGCAGTAATAATTAATATTGAGTTGCAATATACAAAAAACTGTTAAAACATTTCATTTACAAAGGAATCCCCTTAATAATATTAGTCAAATTTTGATATGAGTATTTTTAATTTAGCATGCCTTTTTTCCATTTTAATGAGTGAGTTAATTTTATTAGCTCGTAGTTTTTAGTTTGAGCCTCATTTTATGACAATGTTTTATTGCAAGTAAACATAATTATGAACAATATTTATTTAGCTTCAGAGTCAAATTATGGTGATTTTTTGGGGGCCACAAATGTGACTCAGTATGCAAAAGGGCCACCTGTTAAGCATGAAAACCTGAGTTATATCCTCAAATGTCACAGGGCAAAAAGAAAGAATTGACTGCTATAAATCATCCTCTGACTTTCATGAACTCTCAGTGAAATGAGCATATGGACATACTAAATTTAAAAATGACTCAAAATTCATGATTTACTTTCTCTAATTTAAAAACTTCTCATTCAATGTATTAGTCTTTTGCCATACAATAATTTTATGCCCCGATTATAAAAATAAAATCACAGATGAATTTCTAGGAAAAAATAACCTGTCTCTTAATTGTCAATGAAATAGAGATATTTAATGAATCAAATGTCAATAAAAATTTTTAGGGAAGTGTCTGTTGTAGGATTATTGGTGACCTTATATAAAGAATGACTTTGAAAAAAGAGAAACAGGCATAGAGGGCTGGTTATGAAAAAAACTAAATAAAAACAATAAAACATGAAGGATATGTGCAAAGCATGGGCAGAGTTTTGAACAGATACTTCCTTCATAACCCTCGGGAGAAACTATAGCCTCTGAACCTTTTCTTTCTTGCTTCTTTTCTCCAAAGAAGAAAATAACCCTTTGTTGTTTGATCCACCATTGTCATGAAAGCCCAAAATAATATTGTATAAGTGACACTCAAAATAGAATGTCTCCTCTGAAATCTTCTTTATTTATTCCTTTATACAGTAGACAGAGGAAATTGTAGGTATAAAAGGAAAATATACAAGTACAGTCTTCAGTGTAATATTAATTTCAGTATAAATATTTTAATAAAATAGAATTTATTGCACTATAACAATAAAACTCTTATGTGGGATTCATCTCTGTATGTTGTTAATACCATTGGTTAATGAATAAAGAAACTGCTTTGGACCTATAGCAAGGCAGAACTCAGCTAGTCAGAATAAACGAAACTGAATGCTGGAAGAAAGAAGATAGGTAGACTAAACTCATAATATTCTCATTCTCTCTCTCCTAACTACATGCTCTCTCTTTCTTCCTTGCTCTGTATCTTCCAAGCCTTGAATTATTCAAGACACTTACTTGCTCTGAATTTTAAGATAAATGTGAATTAGCTGTGTTCCTTTCTGGGTACTTGAGAGACAATAGAAAACACTGCTGTTATAATGGATATTGTGTAAATATCAGTAAATTTAGTATCATCTATGAAACAAATCTCTGGAATGTCTATGAGAGTATGCCAAATATTTTTAACTAAATTAGAAAGGTGTATGCTAAATTTGGGAAACACCACCCTATGTGGTGAGTTATCAAACGTTATAAAAGGGGAAAAATAAGGGAATAGTGAAACTGAACACCAGCATTAATATTACTGTTTCCTGATTGTGGACACCACTTACCCAGCTACTTAATGTTCTTGCCATAGCTATCAACATGAACTTTACTCTCACACCATGACCAAGAAGAATTAACATTTCCTTCTTAAGCTGCCTTAGTAAGGTGGTCATTGATACCAGTTTGAAAGGAATAAAATAAGTATAGTATTATGCCATAAAGATTGTGTCTAGTGAATAATGCAGGTAATAAAAATGAAGCAATAGGGAAATAATTTAATTTCAACACTCTCACAATAAGTGGGTCATTGAAAATAAGGAGTGGGAGGGGAAGCTTCCAGAGGTGTGTATTTTCATTTCTGCTGTGATAAAATAACACACTTGGGGAGAAAGAATAGTTTAGTTTACAATTCCAGGTTACAGGGCATTGGTGTAAGAAAGTCAAAGCAGCAAAGATTTAAAGCAACAAGTCACAGCCACAGTTAAGAGAAGAATATGGATGTGCACCTGCCTGCTACCCATCTTCCTTTTGTTACTACTATATAATTCTTGTCCAAAAAAAATAAAATGGTTCTGGCCACAATTAAATGTGTCTTCACACCACAATTAATCAATAAAGAAAAGTCATTCAGAGACACATGCACAGGCCAACTGAAGCTAAGTCTCAGTCTCTCACTGAAACTCTTTTCCCAGATGACTCTAGAATGGGTCAAGCTGACATTCCAAGAAACCATAACTTAACATAAGGGTAAGCTTGTGTTGGGACATATTCTGAGCATCAATTTTAGAAATTAAATTTTGAATGATGACAACAGTATGATATTTAGGCATCATATGGAAGACCATTCGAGGCTAGAATATGACCATCGCAGACAAAGATGACAGAATGTGAAAGTGAGACATGGGATCAAAAGTATCAGTTTAATTTCATCTAAGATCTATCTAGTGGGGAATTGTAAGGAAAATGGAAGACACATCTCAATATCGGACACTGAAAAAAAAACAGCAGCTACAGAAGAGGTTGAAAAGAAATATAAGGGGTAGAACGGGAAGTGAACTGAAATACAGAATTTGAAATCATCACTAAGGGTTTACATTTTAACATCTCTATAGTTATGTTTAAATTAATTCAAAATACAAGGCAAAATAAATGTTTTAAACATAAATTAACTTTATGGGAATTTTCATATGGTAAATAATTTGTTGGATTGATTGTACTTTTATACTGCTGACAATGGGCAGAATAAGATAATTAAATCATAGAGAAGAAAAACAAATAAGATAAATCAATAATTCCTCCTAAAGATAGTATCTAATATTTTTTCCAAGGAAAAATATAGGCCCCCAAACTAAAGGCTTGCATGCTATTTTTGAGGAAAGAAGTGCCCAGAGTTTGTAGAGATAAAAACTTAGCCATAGAATAAAATTAATTAGAAGGAATAGGGGAATAAAAAACTTCTAATCTTCTTCCCTTAGGCAAGAACTCCCTATGAATGTTCTTTCTCTGAAGAATGATCAGAACTCACCTATGCTACATTGTGCAATAAAGTGAAACTTCTTATAACTCACAAAGGTAGATTTTTTTCAAAATGATTTATTTTAAAACAACATTAAATGATTTTATGATTTTAAAATGATTTCAAGCCTGCAAAGAAAACTTAGGAATAAATTACAATGTTTGGAAGTTAACTGTAAGGCAGAGAAACACAGCTAAATTAGAAAAAAAAAGAAAGAAGGAAGGAAGGATGGACGAAAGGAAGGAAGGAAGGAAGGAAGGAAGGAAGGAAGGAAGGAAGGAAGGAAGGAAGGAAGGAAGGAAGGAAAAAAGTGTAGCACAGTAATTCATACAAACATAAAATTTAAAAAAATTACCTTCCTGTATGAAAGTTATTCATTCTGTCAAAAAATTTTGGATGAGATAGTTAAACATACAATTAAGATAATTAATGCAAACATAAATAAATTTAAGAAATCACAAAATTAGGGCAACAGAGATCCTATGAATTTTTCAAAGCTGCAGAAGATATATGTACTACCTGAAGAAATAGGTTGTAGGAAAATGAGTTAAAAAGGCATTCTATATATAAATACTGTAATATTTGATGGTTTAAAGAGTAGAAAATAAATGATGGAATAAAAATGTGGAATAAATGCTTATTAAGTCCTGCATAAAAAATTCAAAGTAAATAAAAATTAGATTCACCTTGAACTCTTTGAAGTATTTTAGCATTATTCCATACTGCAAAAACAGAAAGAAGCAAGGACATGAGCATGGAGACAGAAATATCACAAATTTAATAACATATATAAAGAAAGATTACAAGGAGCTCAATAAAACCAACAAATAAGAAGAGTATAACCAGAGAAAATCACAGGCTACTGAACCCCATTCATAAAAGATGAACTTATAAAGGCAGGCAGAGAAAGACTCATACATGTCAGACAAGGAAAAAGATAAAAACACATTTCTCATAATAATATAAAAACTGCTTTTGAAGAAAAGAAGCAAACACCGTCTTTAAATTGAGGAAAGTGAAACAAGCAAAATACATTAACAAATAATTCAAGACATAGCAAAAAATGTCATAAATCATTAAAACAGTGTCAAGTCTAATTTAGACTAACAAAATCTGACAGTTAATTAGTCCAGATATGTACTACATGTGATAACAATGTAAAAGGATATAAGAAAAAATGGTACAAAATTTTCCTTTCCGTGTTAGAGTGAAAATATTAGATATGAAAATATAGATATATTACAAGTTCATACTTACCATGATTCCTATTTTCAATCTCTTTAAGAGGCAAGTGGGTGTATGTGGAAGCAACATGTATCTTTCTTGTAGCATATACAAGGTCCAGTCTAGAGCCATGAAAAATGCAAGAATAATTATAGATGAAATTAGTAAAGCAGTGAAAATTTAAGTAACAACCACACAGGCTTTTTTGCCCACAGAAGCCCAAAGCTGAAAAAAGAAAAAGTACAACAGATACCACTAAGCTAGATATTTGCATTTAAACCCAATACTAAAGATAATTTCTTTAGAATTAAAAGTCTCAATGGTCTGAATAAAAAGCAGAGTTGTTTTATTAACTGAAAATTCTGCTGACAGCTAGCTAAGTGAGTTTATTTTGCATATGGAGAAGCAGTTTAAAATTTATAGTGTAAAGAAAGTGAATTTGCATATCTCCGGTTTACCATGCAAAAGCAACAACAATGTGGTATGTATATATGGACAAAAGCTCATTTATGATGATTTGTTACCCAGGAAGAAGTTTCAGGAACTGAGCAAAATATAGGGTCAGGTAGAACCACTTTGAGATATCAGAAATTCATGGGGTTATACCTCACTGAGTTTGGGCCTATTAACAAGACAGAAACAACCACTTCCATATGGTTTCTATTCAGATTGGATTGTGACTTAGTTCTTTATCAGCATCATCTTCTTAGGGGGTTCAAATAAAACAGATCCATCTCTACTTTCAGAGGCTATTTCTCTAGCCTTCTTTCATCATGATCACAAAGTGTCAATAATATCCCACTTTGCAATTAAATATCTTCATCCAGAAGTTCTTTCTCCCCAGGGATCGATGCCAATAATCTTTCATCTGTATTACACAGTCAGACATACTAAGTTCATGTCTTTCTCCAGTATACATTTGTGTAGTGATTTGGAGGAGTAATATTTCCCAGAGCTTCAGAGATTTAAAATCTTGGTAGCCTGTTTGTGGTGCTATTTGGGGTCATTTATGTGGTCCAGCCATGCTAGAGGAAGTACATCATTGAGAGCAGGCTTTTGAGAGTTTGCTTTCTCTGCCTTCCGTTTGCCCTCTGAAGATGTGAGCTCTCAGTTTTTTGCTCTTGCCATCATGATTACTAAATGCTATTATGTCCACAGCATGAGGTACTTATCCCTATGAAACTGTAAGCCTAAATAAATTCCCCCATCCTTAATTTTCCCTGGTAATACTGTTTATTCATAGCAAATGAAAAGTAACTAATAATATATCTATGTGTATATGTATGTATGTATGTGTGTGCAAAAAAAAAGCTATCTATTTAGTAATGTCTTTTTTGAGACATTGAGCTGTTAAAAAGCTCTGGGTATCCTCAAAAGCATGATTCTTCTGTATCATGTCCTGATCACTAGAATAAGGCCCTCACTGATCTAGGTAAATTCATGTCATAAACCATGACCTAAGCATGAACTTGTGCCCTGAGGGTGTTGGCAAGAGACAATTTGACCCTACCACCAAGAATACAGCATAAAATCCTAGAACAGAAAGTTTAAACAGCCCAAAGGATTTTTATTCCTGTAAGATGACACATAAAATGACATAATAGGGGACTTCCAGGATCTTAGGTTATTTCTCACTACTTGCAACAATTTCAATACACCTGCCTGTATCGTAGATTCAACTGAGTATCCTGAAGTAGCTCATTGTAGTTTAACAACCCAAAAGTCTAAAACCTTGAGAAAACTATGTTATTCCAAATACAGACTAAATTTACACCTCTACAGAGTTTCAGAAAAATCATGCGATTTTAGGACTGTATCTGAACAAAAAATTCATCATGCAAATTGCTTCAAATACTGCTTGTATTCTAGGGCATAATCCTATATCTAAGTAGATGGACAGAAGGGGTTTTATATTAAATATCTTTCTGAGGAAAGGAATAACTGTGTATTCTTTCAAGTATGTAGACTGAATCAGAGATATGCAGTTCTTATATATTACATAAACATAACAATGGCAGAGATAAATTTAAAAATTAATAAAGTGCTAGTAAGAAATCAAAACACTCATCACAGACTGATTAAGGAAATAAAAAAGTCTGATAAAAACTTCAAACAAATTTTGTGTTTGTCTTCATATATGTAATCAACAGTGGAGAAGAGAGGTCACCTAAGTAAAACGTGTCTAAAAACAGGAAAGAGAGAAGGTGGAGTAAGTGTAAAACAGGAAAGTATAATAAGGAGTTAGCATGTCTAACATAATATGCATGTAATAAATGTTTTAAGAAATTCATTTGCATAGTTAACATAAGAAGATGAAATTTCAAGTAATTGTCTTATCATAGTTAAAGAAATTTTAGGCTTACAACAAAATAATAAAAACACGCATGAGTTAAAGACTTTCAAAAACAAACAAAAGTGAACTATCCTAGGGAACTGATGTTGATATAATAAAATAGCATGTTGTCTTCAAGAGAGTTGGGTGAGAAAATTTTTTACTTGGCTAAAGATTCCAAGTCAAAACAGTTATTGAGGGGAAGAGAAGGCAGGAACTCAAAGTATCACCTCCTCTGTAAACAGCACGGAGAACGGATGCTTGGATCCTTGTTTGTTTCTTTCCTCTACCCTTCTACATTGTGGGAACCATGCCTAGAGAATGGTGCCTGCCACAAAGGGCTGGATAGTCACAGATTAATCAATGGTTATGACACTCTCTTACAAACCCACCCACAGAAAAGTTTCTTATAATTCCTCTACTGATACTATCTTATCAGTTGACTCTAAGTTGCGGCAATTTGAGATTTAAGCCTAGTTATCACAGGAACCAAAAATAAAATAATATAAAATAAAATATCTATAAACTATTGTTTTTGCTAAATGGACATAGTGCCATGTTAATCAGTGTCATCTTTGGAGAATGAAAGAAATCAGATACATCTCTACTCTCAGAGGCTCTTTCCACAGACTTTACTGATCATGAAGTGTCTAAATTTGTATCACTACATACATACATTAGTGCAGGGCTGCGTCCTCATCAGAGGAATAAACATCTTTCTGCAGATACTAACAGTTAATTATAGTACAGAAAATAAGTTTCTGTGGAGTGATGACTAATAAATAAGCCATTAACTTCACACCCTTTCCACCCAAGGTTCAGCGACACTCACGAAAAAGCAAGCCAAAAAGATGTAAGAGACAGAAATAGGAAGATAGAAGAAGAAAGGGGAAAAAATGAAAAATAAAACGGTTTCTTCTGAACATGATAGGAGTGACCTGTCAGTTATTAAAAATACAAATGCAAAATTTATTTGTAGGATTCAACCAAGCTAAAACATGGGGAACAAAGATTGTGTATTGCGTAGCTCTTTTTTGTGCTTGGCTATTACATAGCTACTATCGCATATGTTCAAAAGACCGATTTTTTTCCTCATAACCATTTCCTGACTCTTGTGCTGATGCTCTACTCTTCGCTCTCACAATACTGACGCTTTCCTCCAAGTAAGGATTCTGCTTTCATTCTTTCATTCGTAAATGTTTTATGAGCCGATATTCTGCACCGGAGCCTTTGTCATGAGCCTAATAGGGAAGGAAATGAGAGGATTATTATGCCTGTCTTCCTGAAATTTGTGTAGAAAGGAACACAACTGCTGTAAATGACTTTACCCACATTACAGCAGGGTCATGCCTCATTAATCTCATTACGCCTGCTTCTCTTTTGTAAGGCAAAAGAAAATGCCGCAGAACAGTTCTCACACATGCCAGGTCTAGAATGCTAATCTCAGCTATATAGAAGGAAAACCTGAGATTTACCTTAGTTATAGTTAGTGAAATAGACACCAATACAAAAGATAGTCATGTGCATCAGAGTTGGTAATAGATTATAATGAAATGATAATGAGTTTATATGTTATACTTATAATTTTGAGTAACAAAGTCGACTCTAATCATAAGTTCTTTATGAAATTTGCTTATATACTTGATTTTCTTTTTGATCCTGGAATGTACATAGGAATTTCCTGAATAACAGTCAATATATAATGATATAAACTCTCCATTAAGAGGACATATAATAGATGTAGTTTTTATATTTGAAATGTTAAGGCTATGTCATCAGTTTCTGAACTAAGGGAAGTCTGTATTTGATTAGTCTATATAGGATTAGTATATGACATGAAACTGAGATTGGAAAAGTAAAAATATATATGAACTATATGGTGGAGTTAATTTATTGATTTTTGTGTTTTGAACCATTCCTGCATTTCAGGGATGAAGCCTCACAAAAAATTCACTACAAGTATTTTAATGCAGAGGAAGATGTTAACTTAGAATGAATCTTTTTACAACATAAAGCAAATAAAAAAATTAAAATGTTATATGGAAAAGATCTTTTAATTAATTATAAAAGGAAAATTAAGACATTGTAAATTAAGAGGAATAGACACAAGAGAAATCATAGTACCTTTTACTAATAATTATGTCAACAAAATATGGGAATATAGTGAACCCTAGCAAAGAGCTTGTACTAATTTTTGCAAGAGATTAATAATAAGTATACCAAAAGCAATATATAGAATATACATATATATATATATATATACTTAAAGAGAGCTGCCAGGAAGTGGTGGCACACTCCTTTAATCCCAGTACTCGAGAGGCAGAGGCACATGGATCCCTGTGAGTTCGGAGGCCAACCTGGTCGGCAAGAGCTAGTTTCAGGACAGGCTTGAAAGCTACAGAGAAACCCAATCTTGAAAAACCAAAATAGATAAATAAATTAATAAAAATGAAAGAGAGCTAAGTGGGTCCTTTCTCTCATTAAATAGGACATGCCAATAACTGGAGCCCCTAATGCTATACTGATGCAAATAAAACAGGAAGGATAGGTTACAAATAACAAGATTTAAGTGAAATGAAACAGAGTCCTTATAATTCTCTTCAAAAGTCATAATCATATGCTATTTTCATAGTAGTAAGGGATTTAAATAACCTTTCAACATAGTTGCTGATTTAATATACAGAAAAAATGTTTTGCATATTTAAACTACTGAGTTTATACAAAATGATACAGAATTGTCTTTATTATTTATTCAAGTTCAAGATAATCAGGAATAGGCTTCATCCCATATATATATTTGACCCCATACAGGTATGCCAGGTCCTCTAGAATAAGGTAATGCAGAAATTAAGTATTGATTAGAAAGGTGCTGAAGGCCTCAGAATTTCACACAAAATATGTTAATAGAATAGGTTTAAAAAAGGATGTTTCTATTACATGGCACCAAGTCGAAGAGATTGTAAGGAGATGTCCTACTGGTTCTTTATTCAAACAAACACCACTACCTGCAGGACACAACCAAAAGGTTACTCAAAGAAATAAAACTTGCCAGATAGATACGTTGTATTTTGTAAAATTTTGAAAACTAAAATATGTACACTGTACCATTGATACCTATTCAGGATTTCAATGGGCAACTACCTTGAACTCAGAAAAGTCTGATTTGGTAATCATAAATGAAAGTTTATTTTTTTGCTTATTGTGATATGAAGGATATTACAAGTATAATATCACAAAATGCTACAGGTTAGGCAGTTATAGAAAGATCTAATCTAACTTTAAAGCATATGTTAAGCTAGCAGAAAGGAATGGGAAATACTCTTAGAAATTGATTGCATAATTCTTTATTAACCTTGAATTTTCTTAACATTAATGATATAGGAACAACAGAAGCAGAGAGACATTGGATGATAGAAAAAAAAAACTTCTGAATGAAATCAGCCAGTGTATTTCAAGGATGTGTTGATCTCAGAATGGAAACCAGGAGATGTGCTACATTGGGAAAGGGATTCCACTCTTGTTTCCACAGAAGAAGAAAAGCTATGGATATCAGCAACATTAATCAAGACTTGTTTTAAAAAGGAGAAACCTCTTGACAAAAAGAAATGAAAACTCGACAGAGGTGACAATACTACAGGCTGTAAGGAAACTTCATAAGGGCTGGGGCACGGTTCAGTTCTTATCTTTGCAGGAAAATACCCATCTTCAAAAAGTCAAGAGACCTTGGACATCAAGAAGCCTAAAGAAGAAAAGACAGCTATCTGGAAAGAATCACCAAGCAAAGAGAAATCTGACTTATGATACCAATATCCTCTGCAGGGTAAAATTTCACTCACTAAACATACATATCTCCCTATTTCTTAGTATAATGGTAATCGTGACTCTTTTAAAAATCATAGCTGTCTTTCTTATGAATGCCCAGCCTTAGCTTTGCTTATTTTTAGCCAACTTTTCTTAAATTATGCCAACTACCCTTTTCCTCTGGGCTCTTAACTTTATTTCTGTATACCTTTCTTTCTCCATTGCTGACTGGGTGACTAAGTGGCTGGCCCCTGTGTCCTCCTCTCCTTTTCCTTTCTTGCTCCTCCCCTTATGTTCTTTTCTTTCTATTTATGCTTTCTGCCTGTCAGCCCTGCCTATCCATTCTCCTGCCTCTCTATTGGCCATTCAGCTTATTAGACCAATCAAATGTTTGAGACAGGCAAAGAAACACAACCTCACAGAGTTAAACAAATGAAACATAAAAGAAGGCAACTAGTTTTTGCATCATTAAACAAATGGTCCACAGCACAAATAAGTGTAACAAAATTTAAAATAATATTCCACAACAGAGATATGACTTGGGCCAAATCCAATGCCCCTCCTGTTCACACTGCCTATTTTCATCACAACCTACAAGTTAATAGGTTTCTTTGTTGCAAATGAATGTTAAAATGTAGAACATATCCTCAAATAAAAATAAGTTTATGTTTTTTATGACCCACTAGGACAATTTTTTATTTTCTACCTGCTTAAATTCTCTTTGAAAATTGAAAATTGGTTTTTATTGAGCTTTTCATTTTTCTCTGCTCCTCTACCTCTCCCTACCTCTCCCCCCTTCAATCCTCCATGAGGGTGAGTGGGCTGGTGGTGGCCCCCCAAAAAGAATAAAGAGTAAAACAAATAAAAAATAAAAAGAAAAACAACCCAACAATATATCTTACTCACTCAATTTAAACCAGGCACCTGGGTTCTCAGACTAAAAGCTTTTGAGAATTTTTTTTCCTCAGTCATTTGCCTTCACTCTTGTATGTAGCTTTACCTAGCCTCAGACTCGTGGCAATTTCCCTGCTTCTGCCTTCCTAGTGCTGGTATTACAGGTTTGCATCCTAGCTCCCAGCTTCATTTGTGGGATTCTAAGCCATGCCTATGATTACAGCTTTGTCAGTTATTCATATTTCTTTCTATTTGTTTTGCTCTGTATAGTTCCCAGGTATGATTTTTAGGGATAATAAAGCTCATGGCTGTTGGAAAAAAATCAAAGCTGCCTTTAGATTTGGAAGGTGAATCTCCTTCTCTAAATCCAAGCATGTTGTTTAAAGAAATTCAGAGTTTCTGTCTCATATCAGGAGCCACCTGGTGTGGGACAGCAGGAAGATAAAATAAATCTAAGGATTAAGATTATCAAAACTCTACATTCAAAAATTTTGCTTCTCCTTATACCTATTTTCATGTCCATGGTGCCTTTCTTTGAATATGGTTTTATTGAAATTCAAACTTTCTATTTTGACATGAATAATGTTAAGTTTTCCAGAGTGAAAAATATTTTTTCTACATTAATATTTGATGTCTTCAGGAAGAAGATGGGGCCCCAAAACAAGGATTCCACATGGTTCACATGATACCATTTAGCTAATAGCACCATTTAAAAATCAGCTTTTAATGATAAACCATTCAGAACAATTTTGAGGTGGCTAACTGAGATGATCCAGTATCACAGACTGCTCCAGATACTCTAGCCAGGACTAGTGACAAGCCCTACACTTTGCCATTTTATATAGACTGGACAAAAAAAATGGTACAGTTACCTCTCCCAGAACTTGACAATTAACTCAAAGTTTTCTATCAGGATCTTTTATATATACCATTGCTCCAGACTGTAGAACGCAAGTTAAGAATATGACACCCACATTCCCAAGAGGGGCAGGTGGTTGGTTTTTGGATTTTTTAATGGATCATGGATATTATAAATACAAAAGGATAAAATGGCAGATTACTGAATCTACTCTGAAAAAAGGCAGAAATAGATATGAAAATATAAAAAGGTAGATTATTGAATCTACTTTTAAAAAGCAACTACCTGTTTTAAATGTTTTACATTAGATCAGACTTTTGTTTATTATATAAAAATTTTGTATATTGATAAATATAGGCAGTAAGAGTTTTAACCTTTAAAGGTTCCATTCAGGATTTAATTAAAGATGCCAGAATAGCTAAAGGGGGAACAAAGATCTGAGGGTAAAGAAATCTACTCACAATGACAATTGTCTGTCCATGTATTTTCATTCTTTTCTCTTCAATCCATCATTTCTCTTTGCTCCACCCATTGCTTTTTCTCCTTGTTCTTCATTGATCTTAGTTTTACATAGTTCTCAACATTCTCAGTCATATATATCCTTAAAACCAGCAATTCCCGATCCCTAGCTGGTTCCAGGGGCATATTTTTTTTACCCCATAGAAAATCAGATAAGAGCATTTATAAACACACACACACACGCATGCACACACACAGAGAAAGAGAGACAGACAGAGAGACAGAGAGAGACAGAGAGACAGAGAGATCTGTGAGAGTGGCTACTATACATCTGGTGAACCCCTTAATAGAGAAAATTAAATCAGGGAACACTAGAGAAGAAGTTTAGTGTGTATACTACAGTTTTAGGTGATTAGTAAAGGACTAAAATGTTTATTTCTAGTAAAATTTTGAATAGGGCATAAATTGTCTAAATCAGCACACCACTTGTTATCTTCAAGCAAGCACAGAGGCTACCTGGTTACCAGTAAGGTAACCAGTCAGGTAGAAGTCATGACTCTTGATCAGACAGCACATACATCAGATGTTGCAGTTTCTAGAAATAGACCTTTTAGTCCTTTACTACCCACCTAAAAATGTAGCCTACCACACTAACCCTCCCTCTTGTATTCCATGATGACTTCATTCCTTTCTTAATTTTCTCCATTAAGGAGTTCACACACACACACACACACACACACACACACACACGCACGCAACCAGGGACAGAGAAAGAGAAACACAGAAAGAGACAGAGACAGTCAGAGAGACACAGAGACACAGAGATGCCTGATAGGAACATTTTCTGTACTTAATCCTTACACATTTGGTTTCTCACTTTGTCCTTGAACAGAGGCTCAGTGATTTACACAGTGTATCATTTATTACATTTATAAGAACTTTTGAGCAGTGGAATTCATTCTTGTTATGAGAAGTCTTAATACCTATTCTTTCTTATACCTAAATAATATTCCATTATATATAAAAAACACATTTTGATTTTTGTTTTTAAGTTAATGATCATTTGACATTTCCACTTTGTGACCCCTTGGAGTAATGCCACTCTGAATAGTCAATTATTTGTTTTCCTGTTGACCTATGTTCTGAAATCCTCCTGGGATTATATGGTCCTATTGTATGTACTTGTGTTTATCTTTTGGAGCAACCAGTAATTATTTAAAACTCACCATGACATTTTATGCATTTTATGTTCCCTTTATCATTATATAAAAATTTGAATTTTTCTAATAGATTTTATATTTATAGTTTTGTTTTAACTATGATTATCCTAGTGGTTGAGAAATTGCCATTCATAGTGGTTTTGATTTGCATTTCTTTGATGACATATGATGTCAAATATCTCTTCATATACTTATTGTCCACTTATTTATATTCCTTGGAGAAATGTCTTTTCTCCAAATGATTGTTTTTATGAGAAGGAATTTGGGGCCATTCCTCCCTTCAAAACCACTGCGTCTTAGTGGCATGGATATTTAATTAATAAAGATCATGTAGGGCTTCTTGCATCCTTTCCTACCCTCATTAATAGTGTTCTAATTTTATTGAGTGGTTGGATTATACTGCTGGAAGAATCTAGGCCTAGTTTTCTATGGGATGAGGTCTGAAATTTGGTCCTTGATGGTAGAAACAAAGAAGCAACCTAGGCCTCTTAATTCTCAGTTCTAGGGTATGCTGTTATCAACTGTTCCGGTGGTTGAGTAAAACCAGAGCAGAAGCTTGGGCAGGGAGTAATTCTATGTCCTTGGTGAAATGTGAATATATTAGATGGGATGTTCTTTGCCTGGACCATAAACTCTGACCGAATACCTCCTGATAAAAATAATTGCAGGAAGGCAGATCTCTGTATTTACCTAGGAGAGAAGAAAAAGACAAGGCAGTGGGAAACTGTTCTGAACTAGGGAATTAATCCCCAAATATGTAACGGAAAGGGAATTTGATACAGCAAAAAAAAACTACAGTAAAGGACAGCCAATTTATTGACAAAGCAATAATGACAAAAAACTTTGACTTTTGGTTTAGCCTTTACCACATTCCTTGGTTCTGATAAGTCACTCAAGAAAAGCTGGCTCAGCAATTACTGTATAATGTTGTAGCTTGTGGCAATTGATACAAATTTGAGATTAATTTTGTTTAAACTTATTGTACATACATTTCTAATCTTGCTAAATGCATTATATCTATATAGATCATTTAATAATGGAATGCAAATCTCTTGTTCTTGAAAATTATTATTATCAACTCTTTAGGGTAATAAGTAACTGAAGGTTAATAGTTAAACACCTAGTATAGTTGAACTTGGAATCACATTAGGTATGTTTTTGAGGTCAAATAAATATATATATTAGATAGATCATCTTGAAACACTTCATAAATCTACGTAATATGGCATTAAAATGTTTTAATAGAGTCAAGACTCTTGCCAACCCTAAAATGGCTCCCTAAATTAAGATATGTACTTCCCTGCTCCCATAGCCACCCTTCCTCCATCCCAACCATCCCAATCCCCCAAGCTCTCCCCATCCTTCCCCGCACACTTCTCTCTCCCCATTTCCCCTTAACCCCACCCCACCCCACCCCAAGCTCCTAATTTTTGCCTGGCAATCTTGTCTAATTCCGATATCC
>LOEQ01001943.1:59032-71114 GCA_001685075.1 Bramus lutescens
CTATCTATCTATCTATCTATCTATCTATCTATCTATCATCTATCTATCTCTCAAGCTGTTTTTCTTCCCTGTTTGCAGCCACCCTTGGCAGATATTCCATAACTGACATCTGCAGCCACATTCTCTTTTTTTCTTCTATATACAGTCTTCAGACTATCAAGACACCCAATTTTTCTGTTAATTGAATAGTTTTCTCTGTTAAGTAAACATTCTAAAGACTGTAATGAAGAAATCAAAGCATAGAAGGGGTCCCAGAGTCTTCAAACCACTCACTCTATGGGGATATGTGTGTTCAAATGTGCCCCCTCCTGATGACTCAGTTTTCCACTATTTGTCAAAAGGTTCCAAATGTTTCACTTTTGCCTGGTGACAGTGCTCTCCCCCTTTTGGCAGGAGCACAGAAATAACTGTTATTTGCTTTGGTTGTGTTGTCAATACGAATGGAATCCTGTCTTCCTTTCATTATATTGTCTCCTCCATTCCTCCATTTTCCAGGACCCATGATTTAAGAAGTAAATTACAATATATACAATAACTGACATCTAAGAAAAATCCTTCATTTTCAGTTACAGCAAAGAAACACTTAATGGAAAAAAACACTATTTAAACCACTTTTGTTCTTACATATTTTATATTTATATATTTTTTGAGAAATGGAAAAGAAAGGCTGAGCCTGGGAGCTTGACAGGAAGTCAGTGAACCCAGTCAGTTCTCTATATTCACTGTACAGTTTCTGGTGATCTAGTAAAGATGAACAAAGATGAGTAATATCAGAAGCACTCTTATGCTGTTTATAAATATATTGAAAATTGCGTTTTATTTTAATTACATTTAAATTTAATATATTTTTAAAGGAGAATGTGGGCAAATATGGAAAATAAGAATCACCTGCAGGAAATGGCTTTCCCTTCCACTACATGGGTTCTAAAATGGGTTCTAGGGTCTCAACCTTGATCATCGGGCTTGATAAAAGAAGCTATTTCCTCTTAATCATCAATCTGCCCTCATATCATCTTTTCAAAAGAACTTCTTCTTTTCCTATTTATGATATTCTTCTATGTTGAAGGTAAGTATTTGAACTTTGACACTTTTCTCAGTGCAGCCATTGTTTTTATTCTATGTGATACTTGAACAGAAAGACAAGCAGTTTTGGAGTGCCATGATTCTTCTGCATTTCCTCGCTTGTACTCTTCGATCTCTTTTCTGGAGTTTATGGTCATTTGAAATCTTAGAGCTACAATAATATATCCTTCATATTTCTCAGACTCGTATTTCATGACTGGCTTTGAAAAAGAAAACATTCCCAGAATCATCAACATAATGCTTTTGAGGTATGATTGAAGAAACTGTCTTAGACTTGTGGGAGGAACAAAGTATGTCTTAGTATGCTACACAGAATACAGAGACACAGAAGTAGACCTGAAGTTCATTAGGACCACAGAATCCAACTGGCCAAATGTATTTAGTAGACTATTTAATAAATTAAAGAACAAAATTATATATAGAGAGTGCATGAAATTTTCAAAATATAAATAAATATCTAAAAGGACTGTTATGTAAATAAGGTTGATTTTCTTGAATTAAAAAAGAGAAATTTCCACTTTTCATTAATATAATATCATACAAGCTGCAGTTTCTTTTAATTTATTCAGATTCTAGTAAAATAGATGGCTCACATATTGGACACTGAGCCATGGATTCAGAACTATGTTAAGCAAAAGACTTGAAAAGACATTACTAAATAAAACAAATCAATTCAACATTTAAAATTGTCAGTATTTTCAAATGTGATAAAGACTCCAAGTTCAAAGATTTGAAAGGATGTGCAAGAAATTAATATTTCACAAGTCATTTACAAATCCAACACAAATGCAAGTAAATTTAATAGTTATTTTTAATGGAAAGTAAATATTAATTCTATATTTATATACGTTCCAAAAATGCTTAAAATTGAGATGACAAGATTAACAAACAAAATTATGGGATTTACATGAAAAGGATAAAATACATACTATAAAGCAGTTGAAAATAAGTCAAGATAAAAATTTTACCTTGAAATACAAATACAATAGAATTAAATTCCAGAATTTAGAATTTTCATTTTCCTCTATATTCATTTTTCATTCAAAGGTACGATGATGTTATCATCGCAGACATTGAGACAAGAAAAAGCTGCAGAGATATTAAATTCTATAAAATATCCATATGTTTTTCTCAATGATTCATATCAAGAATCTCAAGACAATATTAAGCTTTATTGTATGATGGCAGAAGTAAGACAATATTGATAAACATGATATATTGATGTGTTATGGCTGGTACAGGAAGATGGATAATCCAAATGGGTGAAAAATGGCAGCATATTCATGACATTGTAATGACTAGAATTATTAGTACATACTAATCATAATTTGAATGCTCATGCATAATAAGTTGTTAGTATAATACATGAAATATGAATGCATTTTTATGTCTGGATGATATATGATTGATGGATAAATGATTGCTGAGTGATGATTGTAAATGTGCAATAAATGGTTTATTTTGCACATGAAAGAATCACAGAACTAAATAAGAATACCCTATTGAATTTATTAATGTATCTAATGATCAATATGTGCATATAAACATCATTTTCTTCTAAAAAATTAAAATCAGACAAAAATACAGCATAGAGTCAGAGTTCTACAATAGTTAATAAACTAAGTATGTGATATATCACAGATTAAGGAGTTTTACATAATTCATGATTATAAATATTACATAAAAATAAGAAATATTGAAATATAGGGAGAAATTACTGAATTACTTATATTCAGTTACTACAAAATAGGCTGGATAAAAATGCAATAAAAAATACAGTAATATATTACAACCATTTGAGTAAATAAGAATGTGCAATGCTATACTACAGATATGTTAACTGTATAAATAAGAAACCAGGCTGAGTTGATTAAAATGTTAGTGAAAGAAGCTAAAAATATCCTAAGAAAATCAGAATTTTAATATCACTATTGTTTTCTTTATAATCACAGTATCTGATAACTCTTATGAATATCAGTGATGAACACTGAAACAAGAATGAGAACAGATTACAGGGAAGATGTTTCTGCACATCATGCACATTCAGCAGGGAAAACAATGCTTTAATGCATCAACTATTTAAATACTTCAAATTTGCTTAGCAAAGGAAAGACACCAACTGAAAGCACCCCAACAATGAAAAAGTCTTCATGCAAATTTGATGAGGTGAAGCCAGTCATTAGGAAGCTGCACACATTCCCCAAATATGGAGCAATTGCCATATGCATAGGTCAAGAGTGAATAGACTCTTTAGGAAAATACATTTTTCTATGCATGTATGTATGTATGTACGTATGTATGTATGTATGTATCTATCTATCTCTGTATGTATATTTGTGTGTGTAAAAAATAATTACTTAAAAAAGAAGCCATGAATTTAATAATGAGTGGAAGAGACATAAGAGGAGCTGAAAGTAGAAGAGGATAAAGGTGACAATGCTATTACTACAGAACTTATTCATGAAATTCTCAAACAGTTAAAATAAAAATGTAGTAAGTATAGGAAAGGCAAAGGCTGGAAAATTACAGAAATCATAAAGTGGATATGATAAATAAAGTGAGCAGGTAAGGCAAATGCAGCAATCTCCAGGGAATTGATTGGAAAACTGAAATTTAAATAAAGTCTGGTTTTATAACAGTATTTTAGCATTGTTAACAAGGTCAGCTATAAGCATATACTCAGAAAATAAATTAATTTTGTGTAATACTGATTGAAATTTTAGAAAACAAACAGTGCTTTTGTTTATTGACAAATTAGCCAAAACTAAAATAGATATAACCCATTAATATGATAAACACAGAGAAATGGAAAACTAACATGGAAAAATATTAACAATTTATCTGGTAAAAGTTTTCAATGATTATTCAAATTATAAAACCATTTTAAGTCTAAAAGCTATTTTTATACCTGCATGAGAAACTACACAGAGAGGTACACCCTGAAATGTTTCCAATACAGGAAGATTGATTGAGCAGAAGATATATAGAAGCTTAGCACAATTAAATTATTTAAATTTCTGGTAACTAAATTACGTCATTTCTTTTTATACTATTATACACTGTTTCTAGAATAGTTTACATAAAAATAATTTACATTACAGAACTTTTAAAATGTCCCAAATAGAAAGTCTATAGATTTGCTTTGTTTAAAAAACATAGCAAAGCTTCCTAGCAAATACTGGTATGTTTTGGTATATATTAGATCATTTCTTATATATAATGAAATAAATTAGGTAAGAACGGAGAAAACGGGAAAGACATGGAAGGCCGTGCCACTTAAAACATTAGGTATTTGACAAAGTTGACACAAATGACAACTGATAGAATTGCTTCATTGTTAAATATCAAAAGGAAAGTGCGTGTATACAAAAAAAATCCCAAGAGAGAATATTAAAGCTAAAATCAAATACTTAACTTCCAAATATGACACTGAAATAATTTAAAGAGCATAATTTCATAAAATTATGACATTAGACAATACAGAATTATGTTTTTCTAATCAATGTGAAACAAAAATGATAGACATTACCTTTAAGGAAAAACAAACTTTTACATGTAACCATATGTTTTCATCTTCTTTTATAAAGTGAAAAATCTAACCGAAATTTATATCATGAACAGTACATTTGGAATTAATTTACTTCGTGTATGTGTACATGCTTGCTTGCCATGTATATGTGATTTGTGCCTGTTCATTTATCTGCATGTGTGCATGTACAGGTGCATACAGTAATGTATGTAGACACCAAAGCTCATCACTGTATTCAGTCTGTCTCTGCCATATTTTCTTGAAACAGCGTATCTCACCAAATCTGGATATCACGTATTTGAGAAGATCAGGTAGCCAGCAACCCTCTAGACTTCTACTTGTTTCTACTTTCTCAGTACTTGCTTTACAGGTACATTCCACCAAATGTGGGTCTTATATGTGATTTGGCATTCCAAATGCCCATTCATGGTTGTCCAGAAATCATTCTACTAACTGAATAATTTCTCAAGCCTACTGGAAATATTTTAAAATAAGAATGTATAAATAAATATTTTAGATTAAGCAATATTGTGTTTTCTCCGAATCTTAGGCACTGAAATGAAGGAAGAATTAGTTTTTTTGTACCTGTAAATAAAATGGTCTGAAGATACATCATTTTTTAAGCTGTACTTGAACTCACAGAGATCCTCCAGGTTCTGCCTCCTAAGTACTAGGATTAAAGGTGTGTGCCACTATGCCATGCTTGATATGTCATTTCTATATATGAAAAATATGAGTTCTATTGATCTCAGTTCCTTAATTTCCCTTTTCATGATTAAAAGACTAAATTATCTAGCAAAAAGTCATTTGCTTATTAACATTTTACTTAACGTTAGTTGTAAAGTGTCTTAAAAGCATTTTCCAGTTATGCACTGCATATAGCATTCTACAAATACATTTTAATTTATTTAAATCACTACCATAATTATCATAAAAATTCTCAGTAATATTAAAATAATGTACCTTTCACTTCCTTTTACAGAAATTTAAAATGGATTAGTGTACATTTCAAATAGACAAGGACTGACAACTATATTGAATAAGCAATATGGCAGAGTATAGCTATCTATGCAATATGATGCATGTAAAACTAATCATTGTGTTTCACTGTAACACATTAAGTCAGATTGCTATGCTGGTATCTGTTTATAATGCAGGTTTTGGTAGGTAGAGGCAGGAGAGTCTGCAAATGATCCGCTTTCATCATTCATTGTGTAGTGAGGACCTAGCAATTCTGTTCTATATGAAGCTATGACTCAAAAAAAAACAAAGAAAAAGAAAACCCTAAAAGTAAAAAAATGAATTGACTTTCTGTTCAGCATTCATTGGCACTAACATTGTATGAGCTCATTGCAGCTAAACCAAATGTAAAAATCTCTTCACTGCTAACCCTGGCTAGAACTTCATTTACACATGTTATAGATCATAAATAAAGTATGCCAGAAACATCACTTAGGTAAATTAGAAGATGTTGATATTTTACAATCCTAAAAAGTAGATATAGTTATTTATTCTATTTTGTGTTTCAGGATGTATGTCAAGAAAAATAAATTATACAAATTTCTCAGTTCTGTTATGGTTATGAAGAATAGGGTTTCATGATTGAGTAAAAGAAAGAACTTCATTAAAATATCATTCATCATCCTAAACTTGCTTACAACCCCCTTAAATATGAATGGTTATTTAAGTAAAACCAAGTTTCTATGATTTATTATGATAAAAGTATATGTCAGTTTGTGTGTGATTTTCCCAATAAATTAGCATATAACAACATTATAGCAAATGACAGATGTTTGTAGAGCTGGGAGCAAATTATCTTAGAAGTCTTGAGTGATGTTTAAAAAGATCCTTCTTTGCCTATAAATTTATTCTAAATATTTGAACATCTTTTAAAATAATAGAAGAGGGATAAAAGTGGAGAATATAGTAAATAACAATTTTAATAATGTGGACAATTTATCAAAAATGACATAGCATATGGCTGCATAATCACAATGGTGCATATAATCCAGTCATGGATTATACACAGAATCAAGCCATAATATTTATTATGACAGCTCAAAACCAACATATACAGTTAGGTGAATATTTCCATAATGTTTATTGCTATTAGTTTTATGCACACACACCTTCTTTCTTATACTGAACAGGGAAGCACAAATATATTGTTTAACAGTCACTCTCAAACGTCCATTCACAGTGCACTATATATGCATAAAGAACAGAAGGCATGGGTTAGTTTTAGACATGAGCAGGGTCAGTGATGAACAAGGTAGATAACAGAAAATAATCTTTGAAAAATAAATTTGAAAAAAAAAACACACTAGGTCCATTCTATTATTTAATACAAGAATGTTATTTTCATTCCATCCCAATTTTATGTGTTATTTACTTTAAACAAATTAATATTTTTAAAATGATATTCAAATATTATCATACATATTAATTATTCATATAATTATTATCATTCATCAGTTATTATTCATATATTATGAACAACAGTTGCACATATTTAATGCATTGGAAACATGTTTCTGTGCAACTGGAGAATGAATGGCAAAGCAGAAATCAATCACACATTTTTATTATATTCTTCAGCAGTAAACAGTACAAATCTCTACACCATAGAAAATAACTGCCCAGTTATAAATGAGAAATTTACTATAAAAAGGAATCACTTGGAAAATATGGTCTCTAATCAAGAGTCCTGAAACATAGATGACAGTTACAATGAAAAAATATCTGAGAGTTTTCTATTTTCACTAATTATTCTATATGTCATGTTTAATTTGAATGCAGCATGCCACAGTTTCTTCATGGAAGAAATATAAATTCACAATGTTAAATTAATGGATTTGTATGATGAGTTCCAGCATTGGAATGAAACCTAAGTTGTTTTATCATACACCAGTGCAGCCTGGGCTGGTCTATTCAAAGCCTCTGTCAGTAGGCTTTTGTATATTTCCTTAAATATACAAACAGGCACAAAGCAATACTCTCTCATGGCCTAGTGAATTCTGATTTTATATTGTATTATCTAGAATTTCCATTGCTCTGAAGAGATATTATAACCACATCAACTCTTATAAAGGATGACTTAAATTTTACTTGGGGCTTTCTTTACAGGTTCAGAGGTTTAGTCTATTGTCATTATTGCAGGAAACAAGACAGAACTCATGAAGATGCTATGCTGGAAGAGGTAGCTGAGAGTTCTCCGTTCAGATAGGAAAAACAACAGGAAGAGAGAGTGACATTGGGCCTGGTTTGAGCACTTGAAACATCAAAGCCGATCCCCAGTGACACACTTTCTCCAACAAGGCCACACCTCCTAATTAATTAGTACCCCTCCCTATGAGCCTATGGGGACCAGTTTTTATTTGAATCACCACATTTACATAGTTTATAATCCAGTACATGTTTTTAAATGATTTTATTTTGGTTGAAGTCATACTGATAAACAGATGGATTAAACTTAATTTTTCCTTCTTTTATTATCTCTTTAAATTTTTGAGATTATAATAAAATTATAGAATTTCCCTCATTATTTTCCCCTAGCAAACCCTCCAATTGTTTTGCAACAAAACATTTCCTGGATGAATGAAACACTAATGTCTACTAACTGCAGAAATATAGTATACAATATCCAAAGTATGGATACCACTGATGTCCAAGTTGGTGAACCAAAAAGTTGTACTGGAAGTATTTTACAGTAGTAACAGGAGTGAAGGTTTTCTTATAAGAAGATGAAAAGACTCAAGGACAGTTGCATCACCAGAGCTCACCCCAGCATGGGTGACAGTTCACAAAAACTTCTAACCTAGCCTCTAGGGAGCTCAACAAGTTGGAGGGTGTCCTTTCCAAGTGAATCAGTTGGTTAAACAAATTCCAGGTAACAAGGCTTGTTTCTGCAGCTTCTAGGCAGTTGGTATGGTCTGAGTATTCTTTGCAGTTTGGCCTCTTTTCTTTGAACCTTAGCTCTGTCCCTCTGAGTAGGAGTCTTGGCTTTTATTGCCGAGAGGGACCTAGTGAATCTGGTCAGCTTCTGACATTTCCTAAAGCTATGTGAGTTGTTTGCCTTCTTACTGAAGGAGTTTCCTGTAGGATGTAATGTTTCCATCTCAGTGAAAACAGGCAACAAGACACTCTAACCCTTCTCCATCTCTTATGTTTTTGTAATCAATCTCCCAAAATTATTCCAGAGCCTTGGAATGGGTAACCACAGATATCTACCTATGGCTAAGATATGAACTACATTGCCAACGTACGACTCCCTTATACTCAGGAGATTCATCAGCAGTTGCAGCTATTAACAATGGCATTCTCTGGGCACAGAACAAATGTTTAGGCAGTGTCTTGACAACACATAACATCCATCTAATATAACAATACAAATTCTTTCCACATTGGGTCCTACGACTTCCCCAGTCACAGATTCTTGTCCTAATCTCTAGTACCTGATAGGAATTTCCTATTGTGAATCAGGCCTTAAAACTAATCTCAGAACTGTTGGTCTAACTCATGATAACAGAACCCCTATTACACAAGCAGGCACATCCTGCCTGGCTTGTCAGTAATTTAGCAGGCAGGGTCCAGAGCCAAGTGGGAATGTCGTTGATAGTTCTTCTCTAGCTCCCTGTACAGTACCCCCTGGCACCATGAAAGTGATTCAGCAGGGCAGGAGTTTCCAATTCACTCTCAGTTTAATTTCCCCATGTCCTGCAGTTAAAGCATGCACAAGTGGAGTCTTCAGAAATATGGTTTTGCTGTTTTGTTCTGGCATAAAACCAATAGTGGTAGCAAAAGGCATAGTTTGTGGGACCTCAAGGGCTTCCATGGCCAACAACTAATAGCAGTAATCTCTCTCCTGTCATTTCACTCAAAATAATTCATTCAACAATAATTTTGACCTCTGGGAGTACCTTTACTTTGCTCACATAGATAATATTTTGGATTTAAATTCTGTAGCTCTTGTTTCAACCAGCCATATTCTTCTTTTGTTTGACCCATCCCTACCAGAGTTGTAAAGTAAAGAAATACCAAAGGACCATTGTACCCAGTTGTCTTGCTGATGACTTTTCAACTGTTCAAAATGCACAGAGTTAGGTCTATATCTATATGACAAAACCTTTTCCAGAAGATGTGCAAGACGGGGCAACATCCTGAGCCAACATCCAATAACAAACAGTGAAAGTCTCTTGTCATCTGTTCTGAGCAAATTATCAAGTGATTTCAGAAGCTTACAACTTAAACTATATAAAGTCAAATATTAGCAAGCTTTCAAACAGTATGAAACGATACCATCCTTTTGTATATATTAATTCCTTCATAGGCCACATTGGGTACAAACCCTAATAGGAGATACTAACTTGATAAGCTCCCTAATGCTCTTAATGATTCTATAAATTTTTCCAACAATGTTCCATTCCTAATGAACTCAGTAGACATGATACAAACTTCTCTGACTTGCATATGTCTTACTCATGATAGCAGAGTAACTACTGCACAGCAGACACATCTTGGCTGTCTTGCCAGTAATTTAGCAAGCAGGGTTCATTCAGGTAACATTTCACAGACTCAATACAGTCTAGCTCCTCCCAATATTAAAAGGCCTTGTCTACTTAGGGACACAATACATACTTCTGTCAGAGGATAGCATGTTATGAAGTTTCTGAGATCTCAGGTGAGGATCTGATGAGCACCCCACACTTCTTTCTATTAGAGAGTATCAGCAGTCAACAGGTCCAATCTCAAAGTTCTCACATAGGCTCGTTGCTTTGAGTGTTGTTATGCTCAGAGGACAAATTTTACAAGGCCTGTCAGTTCTTCTTAAGCAACTAATTATATCTATGTCCATAACCATATGTTGGACATTCTCATCTTCTGGCTTATGAAACCTTCAGCATAATGATCACAAAGCAAGGACAAGACAACTGGGCAAAACTCTCCTTACCCACTGTTGCTGAAATTCTTCCAGTGCATCAATCATGAAGCCGCTTCTTCTACTTTACCTATTTCTTCCAGAAAAAAAAAATGAAAATAACTGATCATCCCCATCACTTTTCTTGCCTTCTGATCTCCCATGGTGTTATGAACATCACCATGGGTAACGCATGATATAAAAGAGAAAACATCATTAGGTAGAGATATTTGTGAATTTGGTGCTATGTGTGGAGACTGCATCTTGAAGAATTATCTCCATGAAGCAGATGGGCAAATCTTACCATCATAAAGTAAAAGGCAACACGAGTCTTTCAAAGGCCTGGCGGGAGTAAAATACTTATTTTAGTTTACTCACTTTCCCAGTGACTGTGATCGTGAATGAGAAGAGAGAGACTGGAGTTGATGGATAAGTGAAATCAATTTCCAGGTCTGTATTCCTACCTGCATGTATATCTGTGTATTACCTCACAGCTACAGCCACAGATAAGCAATTCAGAGTTCAGCATGGAGAATGCGTATCTGGGAGAAGATTATTAGTGGAAAACCAGCCAAAATCATTTCAACCAATAGCAATATGGGGACTGGAATAAACAAACAGTCAGGGGAATATTTAGAAATACCAAAAGATCCTAAGACTTCTCATTAGGCATCTCAGTGTGAACATGTTCAGTAGATCTCAAAATAAAGGGGAATTACAGCAAATGATCTTGAAACTCTTTTCTAGTATCATTCTGCAACTATTCAGTTAACTGTGAAAATAGTCATGGATTTTCCATTCAATTTTATAATATCTAGATATGTTCATAGAGGAAATGAAATATTTATAATAATGAAAGTTCTATGTCAAAGATATGACCAGAATCTAAGTCGAGTAAACCTTTAATAATTTCATTTTAATGTGTTTGGCTGTTATTCAAACTACAACTTCAATTGAGTGTTTAACTTTCTTTTTATTGTGATATCATCTTAAAATCCTAGAAAATTATATATTTAAGTCACCAAATTAATGGGTGTTTCTTAAAGTATTGTGAAAACTGAACAACAGCTTTGTATGTCAACAAAATTTAGCATGCTGCTATTAAATATGAATCTGTTTATATATATTTAGTCTATTTATATGATTTTTTACTGTGCCAACAATACTTTTGACATGTGATCCATCAGTACCAATAGTTAATACATATGTTATTGATATTTTATATTATTGATATATTTTAACTTTGATTTATTATTTTAGGATGTTACACCATGCTACCTAATCTCACTCACATCCTTTTCCCTCTGAATCCAACCTCTGCCTGTGAAACTTTCCCTAAAATAAAACAAAGCTTAAAAGAAAAACCAATAATCAAAAAAATTTATTTATTTTCTTTTATTAAAAATTTCCATCTCCTCTCCTCCCATTTCCCTCCCCTTCTCCCCCTCTCATTCCCTCTGCAGTCCAAAGAGCAGTCAGGGTTCCCTGCCCTGTGGGAGGTCCAAGTTCCTCCCCCCTCCATCGAGGTCTAGGAAGGTGAGCATCCAAACAGA
>LOEQ01001943.1:73177-101856 GCA_001685075.1 Bramus lutescens
GGTCATTCATCCTATAATTCATGATCCTAGAGAAACTAAATAGGAAGGTGAACCTAAATTATTTTTATTATAAAATTATATATATATTATAATTCTAAAATTATAAAAAAACTTTGTTTTAAATTTATTTTCTTCATTGTTCTTTTCTGAAATCAACTGCAGTTCTTCCTGTGTTCTACAAAGTAAGCTATTCATCACCAATTTCTAGGCTTCTTTCTCTCTTGCTTTTGTCTTCAGTTTTCTTCAGTCTATATATAGCTACCTAATGACTGTCCTTCACAATGCTCTAAGACTTTTCTAGAACTGGAATTCAGTATCTGCAATTAATTATACTAATTATTCTGTCATTATGACTTTAACAATTCCTCCATTCCATTATTTCTTCTGTTAGCCCTACATGTATCTTACAATTTGGGGGACCTTCCCCTTTAATTTATCAATATGCTTCTTTCTTACATTCTTTAAAGCAAAGCACCAATTTCTTCAGCTATGCAGGCCTATTGTTTCATTAAACTTTCTGACAGTTTTATCTCAGATTCATAAAGTTCTATTGTTCCAGTTTGATAGTATATTTTGAAGTCAGCATTTGTGGTGGGCTGTCAGTCCCTCTTGGCCTGTTGGCCACCAGGTCTAGAGGAAAATACAACATAGCAGCAACAGACAGGTTTGTACATGGCCTGTGAGAGCACAAATGGAGAAAGGTTTTCAGGAGACAGACTTTAATGAATCAGCTCCATTTTACTCCAGAGTATAAAGAATATATGGTAGTGGGGAGCTTGGGGACAAACCCTAAATTGTATTAAGTAGCAAGCTCCTATAACAAGGTTTACATGTGGCAATAGGGTCCTATTAAAAAGACTAGTGCACTTGCCTAATTACCATATTACAATGTTAGTATTACAAGTAAAATTTCATGTTGATTTTATAATAAAAAGACAAAAAGTCACAAATCAAGGAACTTTTCTTACATATTCGTGAATCATTGAGTAGAGGTTTTCCAGCTATTCTATTATAGGCATCAGATATTATTTAATGACATTCTGAGGCATTGGCTTGGTGAGAGTTGGTGGTCTTATTCCAAAAGAATTACTCTAGTAGCCACAAAATGTATGTTAAGTCAAACACAGAGTATAGTAAAGAATGGTATCTTAGTTTGGATTTCCAGTGCTTTGAGGAGACACCATGTTCATAGTAACTCCTTATAAGGAAAACATTTAATTGAAGTGACGAAATTACAGTCAGAGGTTCAGTCCATTATTATTATAGTGGGACATGGTGGTATGCAAGAAGATAGGGTGCTGGAGAAGTAGCTGAGAGTCCTGCTTTTTACAGATAACAGGAAATGGTCCATAAAGCAAACTGAGTGAAACTTGAGCATACATGAGACCTCAAAACTTTCCTCCACAATAACATACTTTCTCTGAAAAGTATTCCAATAAAACTATTCCTTCTAATAGTGCTACTCCATTTAGAGGCCATTTTCTTTCAAACCACTACAAATGACTCAACTAGACAGAGAAGACCATGAAATATTTTTTTTTCCTCTGGGCTTGAAACATTCCAACTCCCTACCATCACAGAGGTTCTAGTTAATTTGTTAATGTTTGAATTCTTTAACAGAGTATTCCCCTAATACTAATACTAATACCTAGGGATCTTTGGTTTATAGTAGAGTATGTGGTCTCTTCAAAATTTAGCATTAGTCTTATTATAAAGATCTTTTACCTCTCTGCTAAAAGTTTCTTTTTGATAATTTCTACTTTAATTAGTAGAGTAGCATAAATATGATTTTTCCCCAAAAAGCTAAGCACTGATTTGAAGAAAGGCTACTCTTATATGTGAATTTATTTTGTATATTACACATTTGCTACCATATTAGTTCATAAACTTTAGAGGAATATTTGAGGCTTTTAAAAAATAAGTTCATGTTATTTCCCAATGGTGACAATTATATTTTTGCTTTAAAAATCAGATGCCCTTTATTTCTTTCACTTAAATGTTTGGTATCTCTAATATTTTCAATACTGTTTTAAAGAAATCTCCATAAGTTAATTTTTCACCTTTGTCTCACATGTCTTTTGATGTCATCCTATAATTTAAACTTTTCATTTTAAATGGCCTATCAGACTCATATTATCATGACTTTATTTTACAGTTAACACACAGGAGCCTTTTGCAATTGACAGCAAGGTGTATGGGAGGAAGGAGAGGCCCACCATTTTTTGACTAGATTTCAGATTTTGGTCAATGTGTGACCTGGAATTATGAGCTTTTTAATGCTGCTCAGCTCTCCTTTTATATCCTTGGCTGTTGCTGATAGTGAGAAGGCAGCTGAAAATTTGGTGCTTACCATCCAACATACAGATCAGGTCATAAAGCTATGAGCCACCTCTGCAAAGACAGTCCATGCTGGACCCTGGCTGTTTAAGGAAAAGACTAAGATACTGTTATGTTTCATAGCGATTATTTTAATATTCCATCCTCTATATTAAAAGTATGAACATTTTTCTCCATTATTCACAGAGAAAACATTGTAGGGTTCCTAGAGCTCTCCTGGGGCAAAACAAGGACTAAAAGGATATTTTAACTCTCAGACAATCTAAACTAAACTAAGAGCAATTAGTTGGCTAAAACTGCAGTGACTTAAGATTTTTCCAGGAGCGCTAGTGGTCTGTCCTTTGTACCTGATCTTGGGAAACTTGGAGTCTTTGCACAACAGTCCATCTCTAGTGTAGTTAGACTATTTGGCATTTGTTTAAAGTCCTATGATGGCTCTATGAAAGTTTATTGATTTTCAATTTGAACACATTCTTGTTTTTTTGAGGATAGTAACAACTCTGAAATTTTATACATATGGCACAAGAAGTCTAAAGAGCAATCGACATGAAATAGAAAGATCTTTGCTTAGATTTTCAGTTCTCTTATACTTTTAAATTGTTGATTCTATGTCAGTTGAGAAAATTTTTCACAGCTTAAACTTCCATTTTATTTTATACCTTCTAATTCTTGGTTACGAGACAATTTATAACAATCTACACTTAGTCACTGTGTTCAGGAACTATATCTGGAGTAATTACCTTATTAATTTGGGTATCCACACATCTACACATGAACCTTCTTCTGCCTTTGTTTTGCATATGATTTTGTGCTCCACAATGAGTCCATGCAAGGCAGAATCAAATGTGACTCTCACTTTGCTTTTCTAAGAGTCTACTGTGTGTTTCCAACACACACAGGGGGAATTAAATTAACTTAATCACCTTAAATTGTAAGATGATAAAAACAGAATGTATCAATTTTCTTTAGTAGTTTTACAGGTTTTCCACAAACTAAATGGGTTGAAAGTACACAACTGCATATGATTATGGAAGTGAGATGTTTCACTCACATTTATTTTGGCCTGTACTTTTGGTGGAGAATATAGCAGAGAATTTTTGCCCTATGCCACATCTAATCACTCAAGTGTTATCTTCCTGATGCCAAGCTAATGTACTCCCCTCCTGTGCAGTCATAACATCATCAACTTCTCCCAGTTTGTCTGGTATGTGGTCTTTGTCAAAACGCACTTAGTAGTTCTTTTACAACAATAGTATAATTATGCTTAGAGCATGGAAATATATATATATATATATTCCCATCGGTATGCTTTATTAAGTTTCATATTTTATTCAGAAGGTGAATTTTTACAAACTGTGAATATTATGGCATAAACGTAACTTTTGGGAACAAAGATTACAAACAATAAAGTCCTGATATCTGTAGGAAAAGTGAAGCGACTCATAGAACTCACAATATACAAGCTTAGAATATTTAATTACTACAGAGAATAAATTGTATGCTTTAAGAGCATATTCAGATAATAAAAACAAGAATAGCAATAAAAGCTACTCTGAGTGGTGTAAAACATATTATAACATTTAAATTCTACAAAATCTTTAAAAGCCTGTAGAATTTCTGTACTTGATTAACTGTGAAATTTGCAGTAATAAACAAATAGGATAACTTTTGAAAACATATAGAGCTTCCCTGATTTCTGTGATCATAATGCTCGTAAATCAAACTAAACACACTTTCAATGCCAAGAGCTCATGAATTTCACCAAATGGATCAGGAAATAAGCCACCAATAATAATACAAAAATAACTTTAAAATAGTATATCTCTTGAAAAATGTCCTATCTTGCCTGCTCATCAGTAGGCAACCATTTTGCATTTATTTTTCTTTGATGACCTCTCCATTTGAGAAGAGAAATGATACTACACATAACCAGGAGCCAATAGAAGTTGCATCAAATAAGAGAGAAGCCCTTCAGAATATGCTCTGGGGCTGGGTGTCATAGCAATCCTAAAGATGTCAGTAGAAGAAATGAGAAACTTGGAATTCTGAGCCAGTAGTAAAATCAGCAGAACTCAGGAATGTTGAGCCTCGTTGCCCAGCTTCAGCAGCAGCAGCAGCATCTCTTTCCATTTCTTGTTATGACCTCACAGATGAGAGAGAAGACATTTTGAGGCAGCGATGGCAATTAATCAGTTTCAGAATGCTTGAAGGTGAGGGAGCTTTGGTAAATGAAGGGCAAGCAATATGAATTTCAAAAGCCTAGCAGGAAATAGGCTGTTTTGCCCTAAAACATAAATGAAGATCAAAGGACTAAATATTTAGTGGCAGGAATTTGACAGATTCCTGTTTTTGTGAAACACACAACTTATGATAAACTAATAATGGAAGACTTCAGGCTGGAAAACCCAAAGGAACTGGGCTGTTTTTCTCAGCCTATAACAGGTTTGATGAAATGATTTGGACACTTTAGTGAGCTTTCGGCTTTGAGAGGTGGGGAGAAATACCGATAGATCTGTTCTAAAGTTAGTTTAGTTCCTGCTCTTCATTGCAGTGGCAGTGCTGGTACTATAACACCTCGGGTAATAAGATCAAAGAGATAAAAGAACAAAAGTGCGTTTATTAATGTGAACATCTAAATCTTGGCAACTTTTTCAGCATAAAGAAAGTTTACTACCTGCAAGTTTACAAAAGTATCCTTTCTAGAGATCTGTTTATTTTATGTTTTGGCCTCAGCTTATAAAATGTATTTTCTTATCAAGGACAGTAGTTATTCGAACACTTTGTTTTCCTGGGCCCTACAATGACAAACTTGAACTTTTAGGAGGTGTTCTATTTTCCCATGGATTGCTTCTTGTACCAAGTTAAGATGAGACTTTTTAAAGGTATTTTACTGTTTTTAGGTCACTCCTATTTGCATAGGAGCCACATTAGAGAAAACATACCTCACAGTGAGACGAACTGCTGGGAACTTAAGAAGGGGTCAAATGTAAATTACTTCAAAATTTAAGACACCAGAAGTTACCCAAGACACAGAAACACATTTAAAAGGAGACATTAATATGAAATAGAAGGCCTTGTGTCTGTTCCATTCCAAGCAGTGCCTTTAAGTCTCTCCCTGTCTCCCTTGCTTTCCTTTCTTTGTCGCACAGATGTTTACCTGTCTGTGAATGAGCGTTTTGCATCCTTTTTGAATTTTATTTCCATGCAACATCTGTGCGGATTTTGGCTTTAGGTCTTACTTCAAAGGTTTTGGGCTTAATGATAGTGCAAACAGATGATACGACACCAACAGCACAACCTGCCAGAAAGGTCTTTCCATGGGACTTGGTTTTTGATGTTTAATCGCAGCATAAATTTTCAAAGGGGAAAGAAAATGTATGTTAGCTTCATGATAGGACAGAATCAACTATTTTCTGCCAAAGAACGGATGCCGAGGTGATAAAATATAAGGATTTGATATTATTTCTTCAGCAAAGCTAAATTTATTGTTTGGGGACAAAAAACAAAAATAGGCCATCAAGTATTATTTTATGATATTTTTAGACATGGACGAAATTATGTCTAATGTGATAGTCAAGTTCACAGGTTAACAACCTTATTTTGTACATTGTCTAGTGACCTAAAACTAACAATTTTATATATTTGGCATTATTAATGTTGATTAAAAAAACTTTGAGTTCAAAGCTTACTTCATTTTCTAATAAAGGGAACTGATATTTCAATAAGTCACGTAACTTTTTCCATACAACATATACAATAAGATAAATTAAAAAAAATAATATCCTAACTAACCAAAAACCATAGAACAGCATTATCTGCAACACTGCTTTAAGAATATTCTACAGAGCTAGGGCTGTAAACAGAGAAATCCTGACTCAAAAAACTAAAAAAAAAAATGCTTTTTAAATCTGTACTGGATACATAGACTGTTTCTTAAATTTTCTGAAAAAATGATCTTATTTAATATTAATCATGCAAAGTACTATACCTTTTAAAAAATGATGAGAAATTAAGAGACTTTACTAAAATAAGACTCCTTATTCTTAGTAATAAAATAAATTTAATTTCCTCTAATAAATATTATTATGAGAAATCCAAATTTATCAAGGACTGGGTAAGTTCTTGAAGTCAGTCTTTCCTTGGACCACCAGCTCGCAAATAATGTCACAGCGAGTTATTATTAACTGTGAAAGCCTGACCTTAAGTTTACACTAGCTGCCAACTAGCTCTCAAAGCTTAAATTTACCTGTTTATATTAATCAACATTCTGTCACACAACTTGTTTTCTCTCCTCCATGTTGTACATGTCTGACTTCTTCCCATATCCCTGGCGAGTACATGCTTCTCAGATTCTTCCCACAAGTTCCACTCCCTTCTCAGTAGGAAGCCCTGCCTGTCCTTTCTTGCCTAGCTATTGGTCATTGAGCACTTTATTCACCCAACAAGTTCTATTACCCTATATTGTGAAACAAAAATATGAGGAAATATAATCTTGGAAGAAATTGTTGATATGATCAATAATGATTATTTACTATTACAAGAGTATTTGGAGTCACTTATCTGCCAACTAATAGTGAAATTGCTTTAAGACAGGGAATGCTTTCAGTAAGTACATTTAACAAAACCTTTGTAGATTTTTTTCAAGATCCTTGAATTTATTTCTTTTTTAAGTTGCTCAGTTTTTTATTTATTTTTATTTTTTTAAATTGAGCTCTACATTTTTCTCTGCTCCCCTCCCTGACTCTCCCCTCTCTTTCAACCTTCCCCTAAGGTTCCCATGCTCCTAATTTACTCAGATCTAATCTACATGGGACGTAAAATTTAGCTCTTTAATGACAACACAAAATCACATTTTTAATTTTTAAAACTACAGGTTGCTTAAACCTGTAATGTGTGTGTGTGTGTGTGTGTGTGTGTGTGTGTGTGTTGTGTGTCTGCAGGGCAGAGAAGAGGGCATCAGATTCTGTTGGACCTGGAGTTAAGGTAGGTGTAATTTACCTTACATGAGTGCAGGAAATCAAACTCTAGTCTTCAGATAGAGTGGCATGTGCCCTTAATAGTTGGGACAATTTTCTGGTCCGTCTTAGCGTGTGTGTACATGAGTATGTCTATTTATATAACTGCATATGCACTTATGTGCAGGTCAGGGAATATCTTAAAAGACTAAATTCTTTTCTTCCCCCACTGGAGTCTCAGTATTGAACTCAGATTACCAGGCTTGGTGGTCTCACTATGACATGTTTAACCATCCTACCAGGTCCCTCCCAAAATCTTAGAATAAATATTTTCTCAAATTATGCTTCTCCTTCTTTGTCAGTTTGCATAGGAGCACATTTGCACTGATAATCAAATACTACCTCTACAAGAAAGAAGAATGGTCACTAGAAAAAAATCTCCAACATATTAAAATTGACCTGATAATTAATAAATTCATATATATTGGAGGAAAAGCTCCTATGCCTTGAGAATATTAGCTATGTATAAACATATACATTATATATGGTTATCATTTTGTATTCCTGAGAATTGTATCTTTGTATGTATGATTCAATTTGTCAGAAAATATTTCCTTCACCAGAACACAGAGTCATTTCTCTCTAGTGACAGTACTGGGAAACAAGAGCAGAGGGGCAGCTACCCAGGGAAATTCTGCTACCAGTCAACTGGCAATGGAGTCTGGTTCACAGGCTACACAGAGAAAGATAAATGGGATCATTGCAATAAATGGACAGTGAAACTCAAAGAAATTGCTGCAGACATACTAGAGTTTAGTGTTTCAAGAAAGAAAATGCCTTCATTGCATCTGCAATTTTATCTATAAATGTCAAACATATTTTTACAAAAATTAAAGAGTCTTTCAAGAATATGTGACTTTAAACTATTTACACCACACATTATGTATTAACATAATGTCATTTGGTATTGATGATACTAGGTAACTTTTTAATAAGTTTTAAAAAATAAATTATATAATTTAAAGAGTTGATTTGTTGTTTGTGGTAATTAATTATTAACACTTTGAATGTTTAAAACCTATTCTTTGTAGTTAAGGTGAAACAAACTACTAAAACTTGTGTCATATGTATTGAACTATTCATCATCCTCTAAGTTACTGTAATATCATATTTTATTAAATAGAAGATGATATGCAGTAGAGAAAATGTTTAAATCTAAATCAAATATTATCTAAATCAAGTATTTCTTACCATTATTTTAAATGAAACTAAAGTATTCAGCAAGATCCTAGCTTGCTGTGCTACTGGGTCTCATCAAGTTAATTTTAATGTAAAATATTATTTTTTAATTAGATAATGGGATTTCACACGGACATCTTTAGAAATTCTTGAATATTTATTTTTTGAACAGAAAGTATTTATAGCCAGCAGATATCCATACAGTTAATGCAGTGCAGAGGAGTTAACCATGAAATTTACATATTAATACTTTTGCAATATGACACAAGTCATGGTGCTCTTAATGGTTCTTTCTATTATTATTTAAAGAAATTATTAGAGAGGAGGTCTTTAAGAAAAAAGTATTCTGTATATTAGAGAAACATGGACTAACATGCAAGAAAGTAACTATAAGTTACTGACTCCCCAGTTTTTTAGCTCATGATTTCTTGCTTTATAGATAAACATCCATAATAAAATTGACAAATACTAATATTTATGCAAGAAAGCAAATTAAATTTGATCTGAACATTTTTAATTTTTCTTTTGGGATATATGTCTCGGTACTCTTTTTAGTCATTGACATTAAAACATATAAAATTTTCAATTGAAAAATATATATATTTGTAGTCAATTTCAACAGATTAATAATGAACTCTTAGTCACTAATACCTTATCAGTGTCTAATAAGTAAAAAAATCAGTCTTTGCACATAGTGTAATTTAACTAAGTCCCAGTCTAGACTTGAATTCTCTACTTCATTTTGCTTGTGTCTTCCATCATTCCTGTCTGTTTCTTTCCTAAGTCTGAAAATCTACATGTCCAAATGCTATCTTGTTAATATGTGCCTGTGCCTATGTCTGTGTCTATTCCTCTGTGTGTGAGTGTGTGTGTATGCGCGCATGTGTGTGTGTGCGCGCGCCTGTCTCTAACAAATGACTTAGCTTTATCTTTTATTGAAAAGCTCAGAAAGTATTACAAGGGGAAGAAGTGAGGGATATTTTATACAATTTTTTAACAGAATTGCCAGTGCTTACATCACTGACTCCAACTGACTCCAAATGACCCCAACTAACCCAGACAACAAACATTATCAAGCAGTATTTGAATATTGCTTTCAACGTTTATGCTGCCTATTCATTTGATCCAGCTACTTTCAGCCTATTTGCTTTCTCCAGCAAATGATTATCTCATCAAACATGCAAACATGTAAAGGATATAGCAGAATAGTTGATTAGGATTCCAAAGCCAGGCAAGGCATTTCTCTGAAATGCAGAGTTGTAACCATATCAAAAATCCCTGATAGTGAACTAAGAAAACAGAGGAAGACCATTCTTGAACTTGAAGCTAAGCACTGCTTTCTCACAAGAATCTTTTTTTTTTCTTGAAAAACCAGTATCTGATTCCTTTCTCAGAATTACTGCAGCAAGGAATTATGGTATTGATTAATGATACTAGATAGATGACAGATAATATGTAGATAGATGGTAGAAAATGAGCAAATGGTAAATGCAGATGCATGTAGATATGTATTCAGATATATATTTTACTGTTTAATTTTTGTTAAAGACACAAAATTTTGGTCATCTACGAAGAGGGAGACCCCACCGAGAAAAATGTCTCCATGTAATTTGTTTTTAAGAAAATACATGGGATAATAAAGATATCTTTTATTTTTTTCAAAAAGAGGACAAACTATCTTTTTTCATTTTAAATACCAAAACCAGTTCCAACTCCCTCCTCTCCTCACATTCCCTCCATTTCACCCCCATCTACTCCTCAGAGAGGGTAAGGCACATTGCTTTGGGGGAAGTTCCTTCAATATCGAGGCAGAGCAGGCCCTCCCTACAATATCTAGGCAGAGGAAGGTATCCATTCAAAGAGAATAGGTTCCCAAGAAACCAGTACAAGAAGTGGGGATAAATCCTGGTGCCACTGCCAAGTGGCCCCAGAGTCTACCCAGCCATACAACTGTCACCCATATTCAGAAGGACTAGTTTGGTTCTATGCTGGTTCCTTCCCTGTCCGAATGGAGTTGGTGAGCTCCCATTAGCACAGATAAAAATATTGCAATGGCTGTCCCCATCATGGTCTTGACCTCTTTGCACATATTCTCACTTTTTCCACTCTTCAAATGGACTTTGGGATTTCAGCCCAGTGCTCTACTGTGGGTCTCTGCCTCTATTTCCATCCTCCTCCATCAGGAGGAATTTTCTATAGTGATATTTAAGATATTCATCAGTCTGACTACAGGGCAAGGCTAGTTTGGACACCCTCTCCTCTATTGCTTAGGGTCATAGCTGGTGTCATCCTTGCGGATTCCTGGGAATTTCTCTAGTGTTAGGTTTCTTGCTAGCCCCATAATGGCTCCCTCAATCAAAATATCCCTTTTCTTGCTCTCATCTCTGTCCTTCCTCCATCTCAACTATCCCATTCCCTCAAGTTCTCCTCCCTTTTTCCTTTTACCCATCACTTGCCCTTCTGCCCTCCCTTCTCCCCCACCCCCATGCTCCCAAATTTGTCAGGTGATCTTGTCTATTTTCTCTTTCCAGGTGGATCTATGAATATTTTTTCTCAGGGTTCACCTTGTTACTTAGCTTCTCTAAGATAATGAACTATAGACGCACTATTATTTGCATTACAGCTATTATCTACTTATAAGTGAATACATACCATGTTCATCTTTCTGGGTCTGGGTAACCTCATTCAGGATGTTTGTTTTTTTTTCTATTTCCATCCATATGCATGCAAAATTCAAGATGTCATTGTTTTTTTACTGCTGAGCAGTACTCTAATGTGTAATTGTATCAAATTTTCTTAATCTATTCTTTGGTTGAGAGACCTCTAGGTTGTTTCCAGGTTCTGGCTATTACAAATAATGTTGCTAGCCAGGCGGTGGTGGCACATGCCTTTAATCCCAGCACTTGGGAGGCAGAGGCAGGCAGATCTCTGTGACTTTGAGGCCAGCTTTGTCTACAAGAGCTAGTTCCAGGACAGGCTCCAAAACTACAGACAAACTTTGTCTCAAAAAGAAAAATACAAGCAATGCTGCTATGAACAGAGTTGAACAAATTTCTTTGTAATATGATTGAGCATCATTTGGATATATGCCCAAGAGTGATATTGCTGGATCCTAAGATAGGTTGATTCCCAATTTCTGAAAAACTGCCATTGTGTTTTGGGTTTTTTGTTTGTTTGTTCATTTGTTTGTTTTTGGAGACAGGGTTTCTCTGTAGTTTTGGACCCTTCCTGGAAATAGATCTTGTAGCCCAGGCTGGCCTCAAACTCACAGAGATCTGCCTGCCTCTGCCTACTGAGTGCTGGGATTAAAGACGTGCACCACCACCAGCCCGCTGAAACTGCCATTCTAATTTCATAAGTGGTTGTACTAGTTTGCATTCTCACCAGCAATAGAGAAGTGTTCCCTTTACTCCACATCCTCTCCAGCATAAGCTATCATTTGTGTTTTTTGATCTTAGCCATTCTAACTGGTATAAGATGGTATCTCATTTCCATCTTAATAATGGATTTAAATAATAATCTTAAAAATAATTTGCATTTCCCTGATGGCTAAGGATGTTGAAAATTTCCTTAACTGTCTTTCAGCCACTTAAAATTCTTCTGTTCAGAATTTTCTGTTTAATTCTGTACCCAATTTTTAATTGGGTTACTTTGAATTTTGATGTATAATTTCTTGAGTTCTTTATATATTTTGGAGATCTGTTCTCTGTCTGATGTAGGGTTTATGAAGATCTTTACCCATTCAGTAGGCTGCCTTTTTGTCCTATTGAATGCATCCTTTGCTTTACAGAAGCTCCTCAGTTTCAGGAGGTTCCATTTATTTATTGTTGCTCTCAGTGTCTGTGTGACTGGTGTTAGAACTAGGAAGTTGTCTCCTGTGTCCATGTATTGAAGGTTACTCCCCACTTTCTCTTCTATCAACTATCTGGTTGGACTTATATTGAGGTCTTTAACCCATTTAGACTTGAGTTTTGTGCATGGGGATGGATGTGGATGTATTTCCATTCTTCTACATGTTGACATCCAGTTATGCCAGCACCATATCTTTTTTCCATTGTACAATTGTTGGCAGAGGCTGCTTGTACATTTCTTGGCCACCCAGAACCAAAATAATCACACAGAAACTATATTATTTGCAATAATATTTGGTCAATACTTAAGCATCTTTCTACCTAACTCTTATATCTTAAATTAACCCATTTCTCTTAATCTGTGTATTGCCACATGACTGTAGCTTTCATGGTAAATTTCCAGCATCTGTTTCCTCTGTTGGTTACATGGCTTCTCTGACTCTTCATTCTTCATCTCGGCTGTTTAGTTTTCCCACCAAGCTCTTTCTACCATGCCAATGGCCAAAACAGCTCCTTTATTAACCAATGATGAAAAAATATACTCACAGCATAAAGAGGGGAATCCCAAATCATATAATATTAGCTTCTTTGTCAAAAATCAGCTGTTCATAGGGGTGTGGCTTAATATCCAGGTCTTCAGTTTGATTCCATTGGTCAACCTGTCTGATTTTATGCCAATACCAAGATTGTTTTTTATTAATGTAACTCTATAATGGAACTTGATGTCAGGGGTGGTGATGCTTCTGGAAGTTCTTTTATTATACAAGATTATTTTGGCCAGCCTTGGTTTTTGATTTTTCCATATGAAGTTGATTATTGTTCTTTCAATGTTTGTAAAGAATTGTGTTGGGATTTTTATGGGGATTACATTGTATCTATAAATTGCTTTTGGTAGGATTGGCATTTTTATTACGTTGATCCTACCTATCCAAGAGGCATAGGAGATCTTTTGATTTTCTGGTATCTTCTTCAATTTCTTTCTTCAAAGACGTAAAGTTCTTATCCAACAGGTATTTCACTTCTTTGTTTAGTGTTACCTCAAGATATTTTATGTTATCTGTGGCCATTGTGAAGGGTGATGCTTCTCTGATTTCCCTCTCAGCTTCTTTATCATTTGTATATAGGAGGCCTACTGAATTTCTTGAGTTGATCTTGTATCCCGTCACATTACTGAAGGTATATATCATCTGCAGGTGTTCCCTAGTAGAGTTTTGGGGTCACTTATATGCACTATCATATCATCTATTTGTAGAGAAGGTTTTTCTTCTTCTTCACAATTTGAATTGCCTTAATCTCCTTTTGTTTACTGATTTCTTTTGCCAGAACTTCAAGAATTATGTTGAATAGAATGGAGAGAGTGAACAATCTTGTCTTGTTCCTGATTATAGTAGAATTGCTTTGAGTTTCTTTGTTTAATTTGATGTTGGCTGTTGGCTTGCTGTATATTGCTTTTATTATGTTTAGATATGTTCCTTGTATCCCTGATATCTCCAAGAGCTTTATCATGAAGGAGAGTTGGATTTTGTTGAATTTGTTTTCAGCATGTAATGAGTAATTTATATAGGTTTTCTTTCACTTTATTTATATGGTGGATGACATTGATAGATTTTCATATGTTGAACCATCCCTACATTTCTAGGATGAAGATGATTTGATCATGGTGGATGATTTCTTAAATATGTTCTTATATTCATTTTTTAAGCATTTTATTGAGTATTTTTAGCTATGTTCATGAGTGAGATGGTTCTGTAATTCTTTTTCTTTGTTGAGACTTTGTGAGGTTTTGTTATCAGGGTAGCTGTAGCCTCATAGAAAGAGTTTGGTAATGTTCCTTTTGTTTTTATTATGGGGAAAACTTTGAGGAGTATAGATATTAGCTCTTCTTTGAAGTTTCGATAGAATTCTGCACTGAAACCAATCAGACCTGGAATTTTTGGTTGGGAAGCTTTTGATGACTGCTTCTATTTTTTTGCAGGTTATAGGTCTATTTAAACTGTTCACCTGGTATTGATTTAATTTTGGTATATGCTCTATACCAAAAAATTGTTCATTACTTTTACACTTTCCAATTTTGTGGAGTACAGGATTTTTTAGTATGACCTAATGATTCTCTGGATTTCCTCAGTGTCTGTTGCTATGTCTCCCTTTTCATTTCTCATTTTACTAATTTGGATGTTCTCTCTCTGTCTTTTGATTAGTTTAGATAAATGTTTGTATTTCTTGTTGATTTTCTCAAAGAACTGTTGTGTGAGGGGAGAACTGTGTCCCACTGCCTGACTACCTTAGCCCCTGAAATAACCACACAGAAATTGCATTAATTAGGTCATTGCCTGGCCATTCGCTCTAGGCTCTTATTGGTTAACTCTCACATCTTGATTCAACCCATTTCTAACAATCTGTGTAGCACCATGACGTCATGGCTTACTGGGAGAGATTCTAACCTGGAGACTCATGCAGTCTGCCATACTTCCCTTCTTCCCAGCATTCTGTTCAGTCTACTCCACCCACCTAAGGTCTGCCCTACAAAAGGCCAAGACTCCCTCTTTATTCAACCAGTGAAAGCCACACACAAACAGCAAACCTCCTACACCAAAGAACCAACTCTTCTTTTCATTGATTCTTTGTATTGTTTTCTTTATTTCTATTTTATAGATTTTAGTCATCAAATTAATGATTTCTTATCTTCTATTCCTCCTTTGTGGAATCTGCTTCTCTTTGTTCTAGAGCTTACAGATATGCTGTTAAGTCACTAGTGTAAGATTTCTCCCCCTTTTTATGTAGGCATTTATTTATATTTTCCTTTTATATATGTAGGTGCTCTTATATTTGAGAAATAGATATTCAAGATTGAGATTTCATCTTGATGGATTGTTTCTGTTATGAGTATAAAGTATTCTTCTCCACCTATACTGACTGATTTTAGTTTGAAATTTATTTTGTTAGATATTACGATAGCTGTAACAGCTTGCTTCTTAGGTTCATTTGATTGTAAAATCATTTCCAAAACCTTTACTCTGAGGTCATGTCTGTCTTTGAGGTTGAGGTATATTTCTTGTATACAGATGAAGGCTGGATCCTGCTTTCATTTTTATTCCTTTACCCTGTATCTTTTTATAGGTGAATTGAGTTAATTGATATTAAGATATATTAATGACCAGTGATTGTTAATTCTTGTTATTTTTCAGTGGTTGTTTGTGTGTGTTTTTTTCTTTAGGTTTTGCTGGTATGAAGTTATCTGTTGTCTGGGGTTTTGTGGGTACAGTTTGCTTCATTGGCTTGGAGTTTTAATTCCAGTACTTTCTTTAGGGCTACATTTGTGGATATGTATTGTTTATATCATGTTTTTCAATGGAATATTTTGTTTTCTCCATTGATAGTGATAGAAAACTTTGCTGGGTATAGTAGTCTGGGCTTGTATCTGTCCAGGACCATCAGCCTGTCATGGTTTCCATTGAGAAGTCTGGTGCAATTCTGATAGAGCTATCCTGAAGAACTGTCTCACCTTATTTTGGAAAGTTCAGCAGTCATTATTCTATGTGTCATGCATGTCCAGTTTATAGAGCATACCATTAAGCAGTTCAGTCAAGAAAAGTTTCTTGTCAAAATGGTTAGCAAACTCCATAAGGAGCCTTTTCAATGCATCATCCTCTTCAAGTAAATTGGTGCTGTCAAAAGTAAGCATGTCTCATTATAGAGAAAAGTCTAAGTTCTTAAAACATTTTAAATGTCATAGTCTGTAGGTCTTTGAAAGGTTTGAAGATAATCTAACTGAAATATATCTCTATATATCTAGAAAACCTAACATGAAAACAAGTTTCATTATTATAAATGACTGCTATTTGTAAGTTTTAATTATGAATGAGCTGTATAAACATAATACTTTAAAAAGAGTAGAAATATATTTACAACAAAATTGACCTTAAATTTGTATCTCTAAACCAAAGTCCATGGTAATGTAAAGTATTCATCTTTATATCATATCCCTATTTAAATAAAAAATGCTTATAAACAATAATTTGGGAATTTTAATGTAGGTTTCTCCAAATTCCCTCCTGCTGTTTTTTTTGGGGGGGCAAAGCATTTTAGAGTTCCAAGAGACCTTTCTGGAATCTTGTTTCATCAAACCATTTTCCCATCTTCTGTGAAACAAAAGCCGAATCTCTTTTCCAAAGCAACATATCCTTAGACCAAAATTTTGAAGTCAAGAACCTTTATGCTGATTTAACTTAGAATCAAATATCTTTCTGCAGTCAAAAAGGTCAAGGAAAACACAATAACATACACAATGCAGACTCTCTTAGTACATTCCATCTTTATGTGGATTATTTTTCTTTCCTTCTTTAAACTACTACTTTAACTGTCTCTTTAAAGACTTTGTTTTGTTGTTAAAACTATTTATTTTTATAACTGTCTATAATATTTTCCTCTCTCTTTTTCAAGCCTACACACATTTGGATCCTATGATGTAGAAGACCTATAAATCTGTTTTTATTGCTTATCTGTAATCGTTTTCTGACCAGGAACACTTTTTTATAGATGTTCAGCAGGCAAGGCTAGGAACAATTCTGCAGCCCTGCCTGCATTCTCAGCCCAGTCTAACACACTGCATCTGCAAGCCATGCTCATCATCCCAGCTCCAGAGACACAGCAGGTCTATGTTGCCATTAAGCAATTTGTAACATGCTGCTTACAGACCGCATTTAAGTCCTCTATAACAGGACCAGCCCAAAACAGAAATCGTGTAATTAAAGGAGCCATACTATTTTTAATGCTAGTGCTGAGTCAGGAAGAGAAGGTGGATGCTGTGAAGTAATCTCACATTAGCTTAGAATTGAGTAAAATAAAGGGTTATTTATATAGGGGTAGATTCATAGATCATAAGTCCTCTTCATGAACAGGGAACAGGAACCAAATCCAGCAGCTTGGAGAGAGAGCATAAAAGCTTTATGGCTTACAGTGTAAGAGACCAAGCCAAAGTGGGCTGGTATCTTAAAGAATATTGGATGGAGGAGTTCCCACAGAAGGAGTTCCCAAAGCAAGAAATTCCTTTCTCTTAAAGGAATCACACCTTTCTTGCCACTAGCAAAAAAGAGCACACTTGAAAAAATGCTGCTACCAAGAAGTCATGCTTAACTCTGTTCTTTTGTGTCTAGAATTCTTTCTCAAGCTCTCTTGGGTTTTATGTAGATGTATTTGCCGCACATTGGGCTCTATTTTGTAAACAGAGACTTCTCATTCATTTCCTGGATGCCCTGACCCCAAAAGTCATACAGAAACTATATTAATTACAACACTGTTTGGTCTATTAGTACAGACTTCTTATTAATGAATCCTTACATCTTAAATTAACAAATTTCTAAAATTCTGTGTATCACCATAAGACCATGTCCTACTGGTAAGGTTGTCTGGTATCTTTTCCTTTGGCAGTTGCATGACATCTGTCGGACTCTGTCTGCTCTCTCTCTCTCTCTATATATATATATCTCTTAGAATTCTTGTCTGGCTTTATTTTGCCCTGCCATATGATGATGAAGCTATTTTATTAACTGATAAAAGCAACACATATACAAAAGGACATCCCACATCAAGCATTTGGCTATTTTCCAGCAACTATACTTCTGTCATATTTATCTTCCTGAATTCAGTTATTTCTTTGTGCTTATTTGTCATTCTCAGGACCCCAGGAAGCTTTGTGTGATACAGAATATCTATTCCCATCATGGTTCCAGACTCTGACTCTCTGAGTGACAAAGGGACAAATAGGTTTCTTTTTCACTGTCACTCATGTAATAGCATAATCATGGTTTACACACACACACACACACACACACAAACACAGACACATACACACACAAAAAAACATTTAACCGGTTTTGAGGATGGGGAAGAGTGTGGACTTGTACTGGAGGTATGACTATTGGTTATTTTTCTATTTGACAACATGGTTCACCTTTAGCAAGGGTCTTTTTCTCACCGCATCTTTCCATCAGTGTCACATTGGAAATCTGGGTCTGTTCTTGACTGCTTCATTCCTGTTCTTTACACAACCCTTTCTCTGAAGATATCCTATCACTGTCTTTATGAATTTCTGGAATTCTCCCTATCTTTCTCTGATTGGAACGATTTCATTCTTTCCTTATACTGACTTCACTGCTCCACTGACTTACACAAACATAGTTTCTGAAGATTTTTTTTCCTATAGATACCAAGCTATTCCAATCGGTCATGTCTAAATGTTAGACTTTGAAACATGTCGTCAAATAAGAACTTTACCATTCTGAGATACACAATCAAGTAACAAAGAAAAAAGACAAAGAAAGAACTCATATAATTTAAATATTTATGATTTTGCAGTGAGTCCCATTCATGAATATACTTGCCCTTAGATAGTAGCATGTGATGTGCAGGTCACAGGTTGAATGTGCCTGCATCATGGGTCTATTTATAATGTATGAAAGAAAACTTGCCCTTAAATATTTAAAGAATATTGTGTTGAGTCCTTGAAATTTGCGCTGATATATGAAGCTTCAGGTTTTGCTTTATAATCATAATGAAATAATGGTAGAGTATGAAGAAAATTTGAAGATGATGACACTGGTCATGCCATAGGGGACATAGGTGTGTATCCAAATGCAAATTTTTCTATCATTATAGCTTTATTTTGAATAGCTAGTACGTTTAAATGTATTTTTAAGGAAGCCCAAAATATCTTCATTCGCAGTTTCTAATAATTTAATTTTGTGTACTTGCAGTTCAAACTTTGTGCTCCTTATCCTGTAATTTTTAATAAAAGTAAGATTTTTCTAACACAAATATTTCAACATTTGTAGTGCTTTTTCTATGCCTTTATTTATTATTTACTTTGTGTCTATAAGTAAAGTGTCTCTTTACTAATCATATTCCAGAGATACCCTTAGGAATTAAGAAATGTCTCTGAAGCTATATTTGTTCTTTCTCTCTCTTTCATGCATGCGTGTGTGTGTGTGTGTGTGTGTGTGTGTGTGTGTTAGGTGCAATGTCAGTGATCCTTGAAGTAGGTTACAAATGTGTATTATTATTCTTTGCTTTCTGCTTCATCTAGTAGGAAGAACCCATAAAATGTATTGGTGTAAGTTTTGTCAGTATAAGCATAGACTGATGCAAGGTTTGTGAAATATGTGGGAGTCTTCCAATGCCTTTATGCACATGTCAACTTCAATTTTTCTTTTTTATGTTCTTGAATGTCCCTTTGTTAACTCCAACTGGTAAAGCCACCTTAAATAACTGCAGCATTAGACAACAGCTACTAATTACTTTTGACAAAAACTCTGCAGGTAGTACTGTGGTCACACAGAGAGATCAGAAAATCAAGCAAAATAAGAAGAAATACTGGGACAGAATATGTCAGCCTTGCCAATTCTAATCCCTTGGACTATCATGATTAAATTGCATTATATCTCTGAGAATAAGCATTAGAGAACTCGAATGTGTGTTCCCCCTCCACCATTTCTGGGGATAATATTTTCTCCAGTGTGTCTGCTGATTTTGAAGCCTACCATTAAAGCAAATAGATGAGGAATGGATAGGAATCATTTAAAGTGACTCAATATCTGTTACACTCAGATATTTTCTTTAATATATCTTCTCTAAATAGTTTTCTAGTCTTTCAAAAAATATCTATTTTAACCTTTATATGTCAAGTTATCCATTCTTCTTAAAGGGAGAATATATTTTCATAAGTTTTTACATTGCTACGCCAGCAGTCGGTCCCCAGATATTGTTTCATGTGTTTTGTGCAACTTAGCTGTCTTCAGATTATATCAAAACAACATTTGACCCAATTATAATAAAAGGTTTCTCCATTCAGCACTTTTCAGATACAAAAGGGAAACGTGGGTTTGATATTAGTTCCCACTTCAGCCCAATGCTGTCAGCAGAAATTGAACTAGGAAGAAGAGAGTGATAAGTCCTCTATTAAGAGTATATTATTCAAAGGGGATATTAGATGGTAAGGAAACATGTGACTTCAGCCCACGTGAACCAAAGTGACTGCCAAGTGTGAATTCCTCTGAGTCTCAGGAGTGGCATTTGATACCCTTGCAATGCTGATAAATACTTGAAAGAATACAGTTAAATCAGATCACCCAATGTATTTTAATATGGTAAAGAGAGCTTTTTGCCATCTCTAGCAGTAGAGGAAAAGTGAGAAATTGGTATACCCAGTTTGTAGACCCTCATGTAATTTATTGAACAGCATATTTTAAATAAACTTTAAATTGTTTCCATCACTAGAATGAATTAGCTTGGCTGATACAAAAATATTTATAAGGAAGTGCCTTACCATGTTGAATAACCAGAAACACCCTAGAACTGTAAGAAATATATTTTATGAGCAGGTTTTGGTCATGATAAAAAAAAACTAGCAGGTTACTTAGACTAAATCAGCAAACTTAAACACATTTCAAAAATCAGATCCCTGTTACATATATATATATATATCTTAGCACTATTTTAATAGATTAATAATTAATTTTACTACATAACATTGGCTTTTCTAATATGTTACTTCTCAAATATCAGAGAATAAGTTATCTATGCGAGCAAGGTCCATTGTTTCATGCTATTTTTACACATATTGGTTCCAAGGAAGAGTTCTAGATTTGATTAAACAATCTTGGGTTGTTGGCCCTAAACACTTCGTGATATTATAAACAGTGTTAACAAGATGTATTAGTGCAGATATCTGTTTCAAATATATGTAGCAGCAATGATTAAAGAAAAAGTCATGAAGTTGAGAAGGAGAAATGCAGTTATAATCTCAAAAGAAAGGAAGGGAAAGACGAAGAATGGCAGTTAGAAGGCAGAGAATGTGGGCCATTGGAGAGAGCTTGTCCCCAGGTGTGTGTAGTTCCATGGTTGTGGTCCCACTACTGTAAAAGGTGGTATTGAGAGGATAACCACTTGAAGTAAATTTGAACTTTCTGTTAATCAATGAGTCAATACTTACTGTTACTTTTTCCTTTGGGAAGAACTATTCTGATGTCACGTAAAAATTTAATAATAACAGAACATAGAATTTTATATTTTCTATTGTTTGCTTAATTAATTAATTGTTTGTGGCTGGAAATTGAATTTAGTGCCTCACATATATGAGGTAAGTTTTCTACTGATAAGCCACATTCCCTAGAACAATTTTATCTCTAGAAAGTATATTTTTGGTAGTCTAAAAACCCAGTGTTTTCTGTCTTATAATTTGAATAAACCTTGGATATTATATTTTACAAAAATATTTAATTCATGCTAATTGGTAAATAACTCGCTTTCTTACAAAGCTCTTAAGTTACAAATCAAAATAACTCTCAGGTTGTTTTCTATCTGACCACTAGTGCAGACTATTTTAGATTGGATAATATCAGTAATAGAAATTTAATTGTGGTAATTACTGACCTTATAATTAGAAATCAATATGACTTCATATTCAGGAGACATAGAATGTTCTCTCTATGTGTGGACAAAAGGCGAAATTGCCCTGTCAGATGATGGGAAGGGGATTAAAGAGGTCAGAAAAGTGGACATGCTAGAGTGGATTTTATATGTGCAGCAGTAAGGCACAATAAGTGATGGGGTTCCCTAGGATGAACCTGAGGACATGTTATCCATCAAAGACATACAATGCCCTGATATAAAAGGCAGCTTTACCACCAAATGTTCAAAGATAACTTTCCGGAGCATGGCTTGAGGAAAGAACGGGTGTTACAGAAGTTCTAAGCTTGATTATTGAAAATACTCAGCTTAAAAGAATGTTGGAGCATTACAGTTCTATGTGGCAACACTTAACTAAGAGCAATAATGAAATATTTAGCCACAGATGGTGTAGTAACTATTTCTGTCTGGGAAGTAAGTAGCCCAGGCTTATTGAGTATCAACTCAATAAGCCATTTTATTGGTTAACTGAACATGACATCCTTAGCTGTACAATATATTGATTGAAAACTAATTCACTCTGTTGCTTAAAGCAAAAGAAATAATAGCTGTGTTACAAATGTTGTCAAAGATGTGATTTGAATGAAATATCACCTTTGCATAGCTACTAACAATTTCTTGTTAAGACTGAGACATATCAAATTCATGATAGTTTTCTCAAACTATCTTTGTTTGTTTTTGTCAACTTGACTCACATTAAAGCACATAGGAAAAGTGATCTTAGTTGAGGAATTACCTATTTCAGTTTGTCTTGTAAGCAAGTTAGTTTGTGGAGACATTTGCTTGATCAGCAGTTACTAATGATTGATGGGAAATGGCCTACACACTGTAGGCAATTCCATACCTGGGCAAATGGTCCTGGGTTGCAAAGAATTCAAGGTGAGCCAGCCATAGGAAGTAAACCAGTAAGCATGTTCTTCATTTCTCTTCCGGCCCTGAGTTTCTGCCTTCATTTCCCTCAATGACATATTGTTATCAAAGTATTTAAGTTAAATAATCCTTCCATACCAGTTAGTTTAGTTATGTATTTATTACAGCAACAGAAATAAAATTATGATACAATTGATGGTTTTGTACTATTGAACTACTTCTTCCTACTTTACACAAAACAAAGTACATTTACTTAGTCAACTGTACGCTGAGAAAACAGACTGGGTGCCAACTTCTACCGCTACTGCAATATCAGCGAGTCAATACTCGGAACCATTGCCAAATCCTTTTTATCATGGGAAACACTTGGGATACTGATCATAAAACAGTCTACACAAGTAATATGTGGTCACAGTATGAACTCTGAGTGACTAATTTTCATTCATACATTTGGAAGTTAGCACAGCTTCTGTTTGTTTGATGGGTTAAAAGAGAAAACTTCCATCAAGGTGAAACTTGGTGAAATACTCTAAAACTGCTGATTCATAATAAAACTCTCTTGAATATACATATATCCTATATATATATATATANATATATACCACATCCTCTAGGTGTGATAAATAATGGAAGACTTACCTCATTCTAATTTACCTCACAACTTCAGAGATGGCTACAATTATTCTAGTTAAACTTAAAATATCTAATGCTTACTTTGTATAAACAAAGTAATTTTTGGAAGGTGGTTGTAAAGTGTGATCAATTACAAACAGTGTTTCTCCCAACATCTTTTCTGTGACAGATGTTGAACAGGCTGTATACCTTTATGCAGCACATATATTGTCTTATATTTAATAGTAAGATAATAGTTTCAGGAAGAATATTTATTCACAAAAGATGACAATTTTTTAACATTTTGTCTTAAGCTATGTTAACCTCTTGTCCATCTGCTATAACATAATCCAAAGTCACTTGAAATATCAAGACCTTTCAGAAAATCCATTTCATTGAGATTATCCTGGATGTGTGGTCAAATGACTCACAGCTTGAAGATGGGAGGTAGAAGTAGTTTCACAACATAGGCAGAGTGACTGTTGGCAGGGATGCAAGTCAATAGTCTGGATTCCTATTAACATGCAAGAGGCAGCCAAGTTGAAAGAAGAAAGCTTAAAAATAAAAGAGGATTCAAGCAAAGATTCTATGCTCTTCTACAAAGAGCATTATATTCAGCAACAAAGACATCTGCTGAGATGAGTGTGTTAGAAAAAGAAAAACGTGTATCTAAGAATCAAGAGTTTGATAGAACTGGAGCTTTTTAATCAGTGGTCAAAGATCTAAATTTATAATTAGACATGATATAATGTGTGCATATAGTGTGAATTCTGAAAAAATTAGACCTTGTAAGAACCAAGAAGGTAAAATATTTTATATATAAATATGTAAAAATTTGTTTTGACATTAAGAAACACTAAGTACTTGAATTTTGTATACTAAAGTCCCTTAAATTAAAATAAATCAGCCTATTTGTTACATTCATTTTTGCCAGTACTTTTGTATAAAATTCAAATGTAGGTCTTCTTATTGTATAAAAATGACCTCATAGTGGGAGTGGTTAAATGCATAGGTCATCTTGTGCAGGTATTCCTGAATGGGATTATCATCTTACTCAGTAACCTGAGTAAAATGCTGACACACCATAATCTTGGAGATGTCATCCACCAATAGAAGACCTTAGGACTAAATAATTGCGAAGTAGGGAACTAACATGAGTGAGCATTGAGAGCTCAGTATTTATGTCACCTAAATAACTGAAAGCTATATGGTTCTTTTAAATTTTGTTTTAATTTTTGACAACTTCACATACGAGCACTATATTTACAATATTACCACTGGCTTCCTTCCACCCTCTGGCTCCTCCATGTACCACTTATTCTCAGTCATATTCATTATTATTTTTAAACACATACACACACATATGTATATGCCACTATTATATACTCTACTTTTCATTTACATTAACACAAATTAGAGTGTACACCTTGCTGCTTGAAAAATTAGGAGATGTGTAAGCCTCCATCCCCACATATGTCATTCCCAATACATATGTGCCATAGTTTACTTTATATTGCTCTATAAATATCTAAATATCATCACTGAAATAACTTGGGAAGAAATGGTTTATTTGATTTGCATACACAAGGACAAAATCCATCAGTAAGGAAAGTTAAGGCAGTGACATGGGAAGTCCTTCTGTATATGTGTTGCATTTATTGATTAATAAAGAAATTGCTTTCAGCCAATGGATTAACAGAATATAGCCATGCTGGAAGATGTGTGTGTGTGTGTGTGTGTGTGTGTGTGTGTAGTGACCTTTCAAGTTCTGGTTTAAAATGAGCAAATACAGTAGAAATGTTATTTCTATTATTTTATCCATTAACATTATGTATATCAAGATATCTTCATTGAAATGTAGCAGTTGTATGCATCTTGCTTATCTAATAATACATGTGTATCTTTATGTATTGGATATTAATAAATATGTCTTAGGAACATCAAACAGTCCTGAATTATGGACAAAAATTTAATCTATGTTTAGCTATATCTGAGATAAAATTAAGTCTTAGGAGGCCAGTAGGTTATTTATTTATCATTCTGTTTCAAATTTCTAGGAAAGAGCTAGATATGTGAACATAATGTTTTAAATTAATAAAATGTTGGTAGAGAAGAAAATATTTAATATAAGATAATTTTAAATATAATGCTATCAGGTTGACTACTACTTGTTTAAATCAGTTAAAACAATAGTAAATAATGTCTTTTTACATAGAATTTCAATATCAGTAGCTTATCCATCACCATACATTTGTAAATTTGTATTCAGTTCATTCATTTTAATGATAATTTCATAGAACGGGTTGATTTCAATGAAGCATAGTCTCCATCATGATTTGGATCTCCTAATGGCATGGCCACTTCACATGCTATGAGTGTCATCACTGAGATGAGTATTCAGCAGGCACTGTAATGTCTGTTATAATAAATTAAATGAAAGTTAGCTTTCAGTTCTGGCTGAAGTCCTGAGTAGCACTGTGATGTAAATGAGCTGAAACCCAAGAGCTAATGGACGTTGAATTCAAACTCATTGTAAGATCATGTGTGGGAATAGCACACACTATTAAAAGTGTGAAACCACACAGGAAGTAGATTGTAAGCTATCAGAGTTGAGTACCCCCCCAAATGACAATAATTTATAATAAAATGCTGAAGGGACTGAATTGGGACTGTGCAAATCTATATGGAATTCATGACCACTTCTTTTCTCATCACTGTGACCTAAGATGTGAAAGAAACAACTTAAGGGAGAAACGATTGATATTGGTTGGTTCATGACTCTAGGTCATGTATATAGAGAAGAAATGAGAGACTGACTCTGCAGTGGTGGAAATGGATCCATCAGAAAATTGTGGGTGGAAGGGCTTGACACTGTGTTGGATCACCATGCGGAAAATACAGACTAGATGATGTAGGAGTGTGACTTCCATGGCTCATTCTATTGATGAACTTCTATCAACTAATTTTTATCTTGAAAGTACAATGTTTTAATGCAGCCTCCCTATCTGAGTAACAGTTGTGAATGTATAAGCCATATGTGTGTACATTGTTACAATGTCATAATACTTGTTACACTGTTTTCAGAAAGGTCACTAAAGAGGTAGTTAAGATTACCTGAAGTCAAAGAGTAGAGTCATCAATCAAGAGGAATTCTGTCCTTATGAAAAAGGAGCAAAGTACGTGCACTTACAGAGCAATAGTTACAGGAGGATAGAAAAATGAGATTTTTAAAACCAAACAGGGAGACCCCAGAAGGAACCAAAACTTCTTACAACTTATTTTCAATGTCCAGCATCTGGATTGGACAAAATTAATGACATATTCTGGAAAACACCTAAACTGTGTCAGCTCAAGTTGACTGACCCAAGGGCATAAAGCAAAATACAGAAGGTCTCTGATTAAAAGTATTGACATAGGGGCAGGAAAGTTTGTCATGCATTTAGAAGTACCTATGTTTTGCCCTCAGCACCCATGTGAAAAGCTAGACATATATTTACAATCTTGGAACTGGTAAATGGAGGGAAAATGCATCCCTAGGGCTTTCTGGCAAATCACATTATACCATGATCAGTAAGTACACATGTACCCTCATTGCATGAGCGTTCATACATATGTATGTACACAAATACACACTGTACCTATTTCATTGCATCCTGACAGAGATTTTTCAGATACTTCTCTATTGACTAGTTTTAAGATTTACTGTGTGGAGTTTTTAATTTACAGGTTATTGAGGTAAATAAGGAATGGTATGCAAATATTCAGACATGTAATTATACAGACTTTTACACATATTTAAATTTATTTATATATTTTAAATATGTATTTATTTATTCTGTATACAATATTCTGTCTACATGTATGCCTGCAGGCCATAAGAGGGCACCAGACCTTATTTCAAATGGTTGTGTGCCACCATGTGGTTGCTGGGAATTGAACTCAGGACCTTTGGAAGATCAGGCAATGCTCTTAACCGCTGAGCCACCTCTCCAGCCCTTAAATTTTTATATTGTTCTGCATATTTTCCTATTAATCTGTTTAACATAAAATCCTACCTATATAAATATTTCTGTCAATTGCCACACAACCGCTATATAAGAAGACAAAGCTGATATCTATATTAGTGACTACCCTTAAGTCCTTTTCCTCTTTGCAGAGAACAGTTAACTCAAAGGTCTACTGGTGCCCAATTCAAATTCTTATACATGCAATTGTTTTATATTAGAGCCAACAGAACGCTATTAATCTAATCCTTGTCTGTTTTTCATGCCAGGGGAAACTGTATCAAATATTTTTTCTTCATTAAAAATATAAAATCCCAAGGTCACTGCAAACCTCAAGATCTCTCTTTCATAATGGAGCCTATTCTTCACTTCTTCTTCCCTATGAAACCCGTGTTCTGTCTCTTCTAGATTGCGGTCTTGTCCTGTGGTCTCCAAGAAGACAGTGTTGTGAAAGATGTACACCCACCAGTATCATGTCCCATGACTTCCAAAGGAATGCTCCCTGTGTGCTACTACCACCTTGTGGTCATAAGTTTTATAAACATATAAATCAAATGAAACCCCCAAATACCTACCAGTTTTGTAGAAAAACAAAATATTAATCATGAGAAATCTTGTATTACCAAAAATTAAATTTATTACAACTGGTTAATCTGAAGAAATCAATATATTAATATGTAAAAACACAGCAAACCTTAGTGCAAAATATTTTCCTAATATTTAATGATACTAACATTATTAGTAATACAATCCATTTTTTAATGTCAGGGTGTTATATAGTTCAGAGTGATTTTGAATTTGCTGTATAAACAAAGAATGACCTTGAGTTTTGAAATTTATGATTTCACTTTTAAGCACATGGATTATAGGCATTAGATTTTTTTTCTGTTGTTGTAAACTCAATGCAGAATTTAATACATGACTACACTTTACTCATATCATTTATATTTTCACCTTCCCTCCAAAATTCAAATTTTTCCCATCACGCAGAATCGCTCTAGAATTAATGACCACTTTCTTGTATAATTATTACTTATTTCTGTTACAAGACTTCGGCAGATAAAGGTTCTATGATGAAATGCAAGATATTCATCAGTGTGTCTATAGCATAGGGCCAGTTCAGTCACCCTCTCCTCAGCTCAAGAAAAAACCTGGGGACATCTCCTTGGACACCATGGAACCCCTCTAGAGTCAAGTCTCTTGTGCAACCCTAAAATGGCACCCTTAATTAAGGTATATACTTCCCTGCTCCCGTATCAACCCTTCCTCCATCCCAACCGTCCTATTCCCCCAAGCTCTCCCCCATCCTTCCATTCTCCCTTCTCTCTACCCATCTCCCCTTACCCCCA
>LOEQ01001943.1:118114-153098 GCA_001685075.1 Bramus lutescens
TATATATATATATATATTTCCTTTCAAATAAAGAATATGGATTAACTTAAAATGTAAAAGCTAATTATTAATAACCCTGAGCTTTTGGCAGAATGTTTGTAATTAACATAAGGCCCTGTATGTTTATTTGGAATCAGGAAGACAGGACAGAAAATTTCTGTTTACATATGGCACCCGAATGTTAGACAATAATTTCCAAATAAAGCCTGAAAAAACTTTGAAAGGATTCTATTGGACTCTGATCATTGGTGGTGAGCAAAGGCACAGCTCTTTTAAGAGACAACTTCCAGGCTTGGTATTTATGACAAAAACAGTGACTCTTTGAAGAAGTCCTACTACCAAACACTTAAATGTTTTTTGTGAGAAATAGGTGTCACACTCGTTGGTGGGTGGTGGCACAAACCAAGAAACTTCTTAGAGTTGAGGCAGTAAACATGTAAATGTCTCTTCACCATGAGACTAGACTCTCAGGAAGCCCAAACAGAGGAGTCAGTACCCCCACACTATGATCTAAGTTACACAGCAGTTTTTTGCTCATGAAGACAGAAAAGTTTACAGATGCACAGTAAGGACAGAATGAGACAAAAAGAGCCTCTAGTCAGGTCATGGTGTGTTCTAAAATATGCATAGGCAGGAAGTTGGCTACATTCACAAAAACAAAGACAATAGGTGACTTCACAGCAGCAAATCCCAAAGGAGGGGAAAATGCACACAATAACGTTACCAACAAGGAAAACTAAAATAACAGGAGCTATCAATCACTGGTCATTAATATCCCTTAATAAAATAGACTTAACTCACCTATAGAAAGACGCAGGATAACAGATTGGATAAGATAATAATTCATTTTTCTCCTGCATACAAGAAACACACCACAATCTCAAAGACAGGCATCACCTCAGAGTAAAGTGTTGGGAAAAAAATTCAATCAAATGGACCTAAGAAACAACCTGGTGTAGCTAACTTAATATCTAACAAAATAGAGTGCAAAATAAAATCAGTCAAAAGAGACAAAGAAGAACATCTTATGTTAGTCAGAGGAAAAATCCATCAAGAGGAAATCTCAATAATGAACATCAATGCCCCACATACAAGGGCACCCTCATATGTAAAAGAAACACTTCTAAAGCTAAAATCACACATTAAACTCCACACACTAATAGTGGAAAACTATAACACCCCACTTTCACCACTGGATAGGTCTGACAAACAGAAAATTGACCGAGAAATAAAGTAATTAACAAATGCTATGACTCAAATGGATTTAACAGACATATATAGAACATTCCATGCAAATATAAAAGAATATATCTTCTTCTCAGCTTCTCCTGGAACTTTCTCAGAAACTGACCACATATTAGGTAACAAAGAAAACCTCAATGGATACAAAAATACATTGTAATACCCCATGTAACTTATTGGATTACCATGGCTTAAAATGGGAACTCAACAACAATACTAACTCCAGAAAGCCCATGAACACATGGAAATTAAACAATAATCATCTAAATCATCAATTGGTAAAGTAAGAAATAAAAAAGAAATTAAAGACTTCCTAGAGTTCAATGAAAATGGTCATACAAAATATCCAAATTTATGGCACACAATGAAAGCAGTGTTAAGCGGAAAATTTATAACACTAAATGCCTACATAAAGAATCTGGAAAATTTCCACACTGGTGAGTTAACAGAACATTTAAAAACTCTAGAACAAAAAGAAGCAAACTTACCCAGGATGACTAGATGGCAGTAAATAATCACTGAGAGCTGAAATAAAATAGAAACAAAGAAAACAATACACAGAATCAATGAGACAGCGTTGGTACTTCTAGAAAGTGAAGAAAAAATAGACAAACCTTTATCCAAACTAACCAAAAGACAAAGAAAGAATATCCAAGTTAACAAAATCAGGAATGAAAAGGGTAACATAACAATGAACATGGAGGAAATCCTATCTTTTCTGTAATTTAGTGCAATAATAGCACCAAGTTTATCATGGACCCCATAATCGATCATCTAGTCTCAGGCCCTAGACATCATTAACAATTTCATATCTGGGTTCCATCTTATGTAATGTTCATATTCCTACATAAACAACAAGCATATATTCCTAACTCTAACAAACTATTTGAAATTAGAAAAATATTAAATAAAAAATAAAGTAAAAGGCATATTATTAGTATTTCTAACATGAGAACCTACAATGTATTTTAAATAAAATTGTTGAACAGAGAGCACTACTACTTCACAAATATTTAAATTAGATAAGATTTTGTATAACTATTTGCAATAATTAAAAATATGCAGTCTTCATTTATTTATTTGGATTTTCATCAAAAGTATAAGTCAGATAAAGAGTATGCGCGCTTTTCAAAAATGTGATTCAAGAATAGGTATGCCAAATTTGTAAATGAAAGCTCTTCAGAAAACTAGATCAATGATATAAAAAGCACCAACATTCTACATGAGTGGACCATAGAGATGCCTGTTATGCTGAAAGCATTAACAAACTTAACCATTTAATCTGTGCAACAGCTCTTCATCAGTTCCTTTTGTGTTTTTAAGGAGGCATAAATTGAAAGAACTGTATCAATTTGACATGGTGAATGATGCAACAGAAAGCATTCCTTAATGCTTCTTTTTAAAAATCAAAGCCATGAGTCCATTTATTGTTAAATAGAGCAAAAGTAGGAAGATAGAGAGCTCCTAAGTTCATTGAGTAAATGCTGTAAGAGGGCTATCAAAGCTTTATCTTCTGACTTTTCAGTACTCAGGATTAGCCTCAGCAGAAAACTGTTGTCCTAAAGATTATAAAGTGAATGCCCATGTCAGTCAGGGTAAAAGGATGACCCCTATTCAAGATTCTCTTACTCTAAAGAGTGAGGTAGAACTTTCTCGGAAACATTCAGAAGACTTCCAAGACTTACTTTTTAAAACCTCATGAGTAACATGTAACACTAGTGACTCAAAAGTGATAGTGTAGGCGCAATGGTTGATTTAGATCAACCCAGACACTTGGTTACTACCAAGGTGCATAAGTTTTGTTAGAAAATAGCAATATCTGAAAGATAATTAACTAATTAGTAGTCTAAGACAAAAAAAAAACAGAAAAAGGGACATTAAATATTTACTGCTGTTCAAGCCTCTTGCATTTGATCGTATTTCCACATTTTTCTTCTCCCTCCACTTTTCAAGAATTTATTTCACAAATATGTGATCATGTCACACAATATACACATGTATATCTTAGGTGTTTATATTCATGTGAATACATCTAATTTCTCCTCAAAAGTAGAAGACCAAAAATGCACCACCTAACATAACCTGAAGCACACATTTTTGGGGAGCAGTGAGCAGTCCTCTAGATTACGTCCATCTGTTGCTCCCAGTGAGCAAGCTGCACCTTGCTAAATCATCAGTCATCAGCATTTAATGCAAATCCACATGGTGTGGAAATGTAAACAATTACATTAAAAACTCCACATTGCATATGTATGGTCAGAAAATTTAAATTCATTTACTAAATATTCTGTTCCTTACAGAAAATTTGTAAAGCCATCCCTCTGTAGTAGGAGACTGATTTATATACATTCTTATTTAAACAGACTTTTTGCCTTCCCTTTCCAAAGTTTGACTTTACCTGTTTTTTTTGTTTGTTTGTTTGTTTGCTTGTTTGTCTGCTTGCTTGTTTGTTTTTTCCTGTGACAGTGTCCAGGGTGGGCTCACTACCTTGGCATGGGTGTCAGGCTGAACCATTCACTGTTTGGCCACTCCCACCATCTCTCTTCCACCCTTTCCACATAACATCCCATACGCAGGACAGACTGTAGGTCAAAGGTTATTCGGATGGATAGGCTTCACAATTCCTCCACTGGACGTGTTGTATGGTCACAGGAGAGAGCTAGTTTAGACTAGCTATCTTACGTTGCTATGAATATTATCTAGAGTTATCTTTGTAGATTCCGGAGATTTTCCCTTACACCAGGTTTATTCCTGACCCTGAAATGCCCCTACACCATTTTCTAGTAATTTCTTTTAGTACTCTCACTCTCCATCAATGATTGGAGAAAATAAGTGTCAAGGTAATGGTGCCTAATGATTTTCTGCTATACCCATAGATTGGTACTTACTCTGGTTCTCATCAGAGGCTTCATACACCAACTGATGGTAACAGATGCAAAGACTCACCACCCTATAATTAGGATGAGTTTGGTGAATCCTGCTGAAGAGAGGGAGGAATGATTGTAGGAGCCAGAGGGTTCAAGGACCTCACAGAAAAAAAAATCACATAATCAACTCATAGGAGTTCACTAAGTTCAAACTGGCAACCAGTGAGACTGCATGGGACTGACCTGGGCACTCTACATATGTGTGACATTTGTGAAGCTTACAGGAATCCTAACAGTAGGAGCAGGGACTCTCCAGAACTCTTTGACTGGATGTTGCGAACCTATTCCTCATACCGGGTTGCCTAGCCCAGACTCAACACAAGAGATGTTTAGTCCTATAGTAACTTCGTATGCCTTGTTTTGTTGATATCCATCGGAAGCCTGAACCTTCTCAACAGAAAGAATGAATTAAGACTCGCTGAGGGGAAGATAGAGGAGAAGATGGAGGAAGAGTAGGCAAGGAAAATTGCAGTCAGGATGTAAAATAAATAACTGATAAAAATGAACTGACAAAATTAAATATAAAAAATTCTCTCTGGACACTGAATCACTTTTACAAAGTTCTTCCTGCTGATAGAAATCAACTGGAGTGGTGTTTCTTATGTAATGGCTAATGGTAGTGAGGGTTAGACAGGTTTACACCTCACACTAAGACAGCTAATTTCAAACCACATCTATATTACAAATATTTTCTATTAAATATATGATCTGAGATAAACAATTAGAAAAATCTTTAAAGACAGAATTTTAGAATGGTTTGAGTTATCATTGTAAATGTGGATATGTTCAGTTCTGTTAGCAGACACAATTTTCTGAGCTACACTTTCTGACCATATTCCTCCAGACCAATATTTCTTCTTCTGCCTCTCTATCTCTTGTAATCCATTAACTTGCCTTCTTTCTGCCCAATTATCTCTTCTGTCAAGATCTCTTCTGCCCATTTCATTGTCTTCATTCTAGTTTATTTCCAATTGCTTTGATTAAATTCCATGACATGACATAAATTAACTTTGGGGGGAAATATGTTTTTTTTCTTGTTTCCCTCTATCATTAGGAAAGCAAAAGCAGAGACTTTGTGGCAGTACCTGAAGCAGAGGTGGAAAGGTCATGGAGGAAGGGTGCTTACTGGCATTCCTCTCTTGGTTTGTTTGGCCTGTTCTAATGATTTTTGTGTATACAGTCCAGGACCACTTTCCCAGAGAAGGAATCTTCAACAGTGGGCTACATCTTCTCACATCAGTCATTAACCAAGAAAATATCCCACAGACCTAATACAGTTCGATTTGATGACGAGATTGTTTTAGTTTGGGTTTCATCTCTACAAGACACCATAGCTTGTATCAAGTTGAAAAAAATATGACAAGTTCACGCTCTGTCTACTTCACACACACACACACACACACACACACACACACACACACCTTCGTTTGCATGCATTGGAGCTCATGCATACATTAAACCTATGCTCTACATGAGAGAATGGTGGTATATATGTCTTTTTTTTTATTCTGGGTTTCTCTTATCTTACTTAACCTGATGATTTACAGAACCATTCAACATTTTTACAAATGCCATTATTTCAAATGATGCATAATCGGGAAAAGCAGGTATGAGTATGTACTTGTGTATGGATGTGCACATTTCATTGGTGTCTTGATTGACTAGACTCTTGAATAAAATAACTTAGAACTCAAGAATGTCTCAAAGCACAGTATTTGAGATAGCACTGTAACACAAGGTGTCTCTGAGCCAGAATAAAGAACTGTCCTTGACAATGATTTCACATGTCAGTGTTTATTGTGGGCCTCCAAAATGACAAAGAGAACAAAATCAGTATCATTTCCCTAAGTGAACTTGAAGAAGGACCTTGAATCATAATAAAAGAATAAAGTACCACTAATGAAACAGCACAGTCATTCTTCATCCAAAAAGCTTAAAGTGATTTTTTCGAAGGCCGTTCAGCAGTAGAGGGTTAATGTCTTGACCAGGTTCTAAAAGAATTTTCAGATGAGTGGTTTGCAGTTCAGATAAATTGGTGTCAGCAATCACAGTATGAATCCTATCTAAACAGAAATGATACCCTGCCAAGTATTTGCAATGCAGGTAAGAAGTTTAGATGATGCAGAGAGTTCTATTCAGTGTATCTGTCATAATGCATCCAGTGAGTTCAGACAGATTTGGGTAGATTTTTTTTCTTTGCATCAATTCTGGAACATAGAAGAATGATGCAGATATTTAGCAATTATATACTTTGTCTTGATTTTAGGCCTGCGAGATAACAGCTACTTCTTCATAGAAATAAATATTATAGAACTGAAACAAATAATTCCAATAAGATTATCATCAAAAGTTATTCTCAAGTTCTGGATATGGAAGACAAAATATTGTTGATAACCAGAAAATCCTCATTTGATTTCCTTATGTGTTTTCCAGAAATATTAAGGATCACGGCGGGTCAATGTAGCCTCATCTGTGTGTGAATAGTTATATAAATTTTAAATTTTATACTGCACATGGAATGAACTGTTACTCCTTCTTGTATTTTAGCAGAAAGCTTGTCACATCTATTATCACTGAGTCTTTGGAAATGTTTTCTCAGGTTGTGCATGGTATGGTACATTCCCTGCTCTGGTATGTTACCTTCTCACCTCGGTCTGTTAGAAATGCTAAACTAAGGGAACACACACTGAAAGAAAACAAAACCAAAAATGTCAGAGGGACTTGTGAGAAGAACTGTACCAAGAGGGGCGCTGGGAGAGGATGGAGATGAGGGAGCATAATGGGCAGAAAAATGACTAAAATCTACTGCACACATGTATTGAACTGGCAGGTGATAAAATAAATAAATAATTAAGCCTTCACCTGAAAAACTCTTAAAGAAATAGATCCATGTACACATTCATGTGGCTAAGGTAACAATCAACCTTATAAACTTTCTTGCCATCATAATAATCAGCATCACACACCAATAATATTTTATATTGATGACTCTCATATATATTAATTTGTTTAATAAGAGGTATCATGTTTCCTTGGTGTCATGTAGTGTGCATTCATAGTCTCAATGAATGTTCAGTGCCCTTTTAGATAAATAAATCTATTTTGTTTCATATCTATTTATCTCTTATGATTAAATGACTCAAAACCCATCCACATACATATGTCATTCTGTAGCCACCTTCTAAAGTGCTACATAATGTAAGGTCATATAACTGTAAAGATAATGTGTGTTAAGAATTTGAGGTCAAGCTAATTTTCTATCATTAATTGTATTTCATTTTATACTTACCACATTCTTAAATATACATTCTTTTCTCATGAAATGTATTGTGATTACAATGTCCCTTGCTTCAACTCCTTCCAGTTATTTTCCATATCCCTTTACATTCTGATCCACTCACTCTCTATATCTTATTAGAACAAAAAAGAGTCCAAGAGATAACAATGAAGAAAAACAAAATAAAACAACAAAACCATCATATTGAAGTTGGACAAGGCAAACCAAAGGGAGAGGGAAAAAAAAACATCACAAGAGAAGACACAAGAATCAGAGACCCACTCATCCATATATGTGCGAGTCTCATGAAAATACTCAACTGAAAGCTAAATCTGTATGCAGAGAACTTTGTGCAATCCTTTGTCAGAACTGTGCTTGAGGCTTCAGTCTCTGTGAGTTTGAATAATACACCATTGTGTAAATATACCATATTTTCTTCATCCTTTCTTCTGTTGATGGATATCTAGACTGTTTCTAATATCTGACTATTATGAATATGACAGTAATGGACATAGTTAAGTGAGTGCCCAGGTGGTAAGATGAAGCATCCTTTGGGAACACATCCATGAGAGGAATAGTTGGATCTTCAGGTAGATAGATTTACAAATTTCTGTCAAACTACCATACTAATTTCCATACTGGCTGTACAAGTGTTATACTCCCTTCAGCAATGGGTAAAGATTCCTTTGATTCTACATCATTGCCAACATGAGCAATCACTGTGTTGTTGATCTTGACCATTCTGACATGTTTAAGATGGAATCTAAAAGTGCAGCTATTTACATTAAATAAATAAATCAAGTGCACTTAGGGGCAGGGTCTTAATGATAAAATGCAAATACCTGTACATTTGGCTTCTAATACATCAAATAACAATTTCAGCTGTTGGATAACTCTAGATCATACAAGGTTGCATATACAAGTGAAATCAAGATAAGAATCTCTCTCTCACTGTTCCAATATTTGGAAAAATGTTCTGTATCTTGTGCATTAAAATATATCCTTTAATGAGATATCTAAAAGAAGATAATGGTGCAAAATGAGTCTGTCTAAACCTAATGTAGCAATGCAGTGTGCTTTTAGGAAAATTAAAAATATTATACATCAGTATCATAAAACTATGCTATCTGTTGCTGACATCTGTCATTTTCCAGTTTCAAGTGAATGACTTCCCAATGGTCCTTTCAAAATCATATAAAAGCAAGCTATAGTAAAATGACTCAGCAGGTTATATTTATGTAACATATGCATATATATGCATGTAACTACAATAAAATGCAAGCTGTCAATTTGAGAGAAGTGGGCTGCAAGGAAAAGGAGACAGAACAAAGATGGGAGAACTGATGTAGTAATGTCTATAGGACATTTGCTTTGCAAATTCCTTGCCAGTCTAGAGTATGTTTCTTTACATATTTTATGATACTTTTAGAAGACAAGTGTGGTTCTTGTTAGTGTTTTACCTTCGATTTGGGACAATTTATTAAATACATATTTTTATAATTTTCTTCTTTTTCTTGTCAAGTCTTAGAAATACTAACTGTTTCTATGATTTTTAACACGACTTTCTGTAACAATGTCCAGATTTCATCTGAAGCGCTAAGACTCACCATGGGAGGAAGGCAAGTCTGGAATCAGAGAAACCCATATATTGGGAACTTCTCTATTATAATGACTTCAAATGCTAGAACCATACTAAGTGTCTATGACGATATCAAAATTAGCCAAGCACTGCAAGTTTATATACACGGTAATCATCATTTATTAAAATTTTACCAAGTATATCATAAAACTTGACCACATGATTACAGCAAGGATTTTTTTTTAAAAATAAAATCTTGACATAATGAATAATATTGGATTAGCTAGACGTGCATATCAAAATAAATAGCATTGACTAAAACATCAGAAAAATAATGAATTATTGTCTCAGAATATATAATAGGACATAGAAGTGAGCAAATAATGTGAGGAAAAGTGTTAAATCTCACTAGTCATTAAAGAAATGCAAATTACCTTAAAATGTGTTATTACAATGAATATAATATTAAGGCTAACATCAAGGATTGATGAAAATGTAAAGAAAATGAATTTTACACATTTCTGTTGGAAATGTAAATTAGTTAACCAGTTTTGCAATCGGGTAACCTATTCTGAATTTGAACACAGAAATGCACTCTAATGTATGAATATTTACTCAATATATAATAGTTCACTGCTATGAAAAGAAGATCCAGTTCAAGGCATGCAATAGGACAGATGACTGCAGTGTAGTTGTACTAAATTCTATGCATTCTATGAGTTTCCAAAATATTTATAATAATGATAATTTTCAACTTCCAGATGCTTAAAGAAAGTAATTATCTTGTTTGCTTCCAATTTCCAGGAGGATCTATGTATGTTTTTCTTTGAGTTCACCTTGTTATTTGGCTTCTCTAGGCTTGTGAACGCTAGGCTTTATGTCCTTGTTTTATGGCTAGAATCCACAGATGAGTGAGTACATACCATATTCATCGTTTTGGGTCTGGGTTATCTCACTAAGGCAAAAGTTGGGAGCATGGGGATGGGGTGGGGTGGGGGTGAGGTTGGGGGAAGGGAAGAGGGGGGAGGGAAAGGAGAAAGGAATGACTGGAGAGAGTTTGGGGGAGTGGGAGGGTAGAGATGGAAGAAAGGCAGACATAGGAGCAGGGAAAAAGATATCTACATTAAGGGAGCCATTTTAAAGTTGGCAGGAGACTTGGCTCTAGAGGGGATCCCAGGTCTCCACGGAGATGTCCCCAAGTAGGTCCTTGGGCAACAGAGGAAAGGGTGCCTGGACTGTCCTTGCCCCACTATCACACTGAAGATTATCTATAATATCACCATTGAATCTTCGTCCAGCAACGGATGGAGATAGAGACAGAGACCCTCATCAGAGCAATGGACTGAGCTCCCAAGGTCCAGTTGAAGGGCAGAAGGAGGGAGAAGACAAGCAAGGAAGTCAGGACCGCTTGGGTTTGGTCCACCAACTGAGGTAGCGTGCCTGTTCTAATAGGAGCTCACCAAATCCAGCTGGACTGAGACTGGAGCATGTAATCAAACCGGACTCTGATTGTGGCTGACAATGGGGGCTGACTGAGAAGCCATTGNATAGAGACAGAGACCCTCATCAGAGCAATGGACTGAGCTCCCAAGGTCCAGTTGAAGGGCAGAAGGAGGGAGAAGACAAGCAAGGAAGTCAGGACCGCTTGGGTTTGGTCCACCAACTGAGGTAGCGTGCCTGTTCTAATAGGAGCTCACCAAATCCAGCTGGACTGAGACTGGAGCATGTAATCAAACCGGACTCTGATTGTGGCTGACAATGGGGGCTGACTGAGAAGCCATTGATGATAAAGGCACTGGGACTTGTTTTTACGGGATGTTCTGGCTTTTGGGGACCCTCGTCTATATGGATGCACAGCTTCCTAGGCCTGGATGTGGGGGGGGGGCTTGGACTCCCCACAGGGCAGGGTTGCCTGCCCTCTCTCAAGCAGAGAGGGGGAAGGAGGAAAGGTACCAAGCTATGTGACAAAGCGAAGATAAGAAATATGGGTTAGGCAAGATGGTGGTGGCACACACCTCTAACCCTAGCACTCAGGAGGAAGAGGCAGGTGGAACTCTATGAGTTTAAGGCCATCCTGATCTACACAAAGAGTTCCAGGACAGGCTCTAAAGCTACACAGAAGCCCTGTCTCAAACAAACAAACAAGATTTACTTTAATTGTTAAGAATTAACTTGTCTGAGATGCTGGCCAATCACTTATAATTATTAATAAACCTCAGTGTGTTCGTTTGGGAGTGGCTTATGAAACAGAGCCTTCCACATTCAAATATTTTTACTTAAACAGAAAGTTTGTTTGCATCCTTCTCTTGCTTCTCAGTGAATCGTGATATAGTGTTTCCTTATTACTATTTGCATTATCAAATAGTTGATATTTTTTTAGCTGTAAGATTTAATTTCTACCACACAGATGGATCTGAATCAATGCTTTGGAAAATTTGTTCTGTTCTTTTATACTCAAGAATCTGACACATTTGTATGAATTCAGTGGGATAGCCTGGTGTTCTTTGATCTCTTCCTCTGCAGAGTTTAATCTTCCAAAGCAGGCCTGAAATGATTGACACAATGTACTTCTGTTGGTCACTGAATTGCCTACTTCACTGAAACCTAAAATTAATTACAGGTGGTTTGCTAAGTAGATATGAGTACAAGAACATTGACAATAATACATTCAATAGTCCTAACACAGAGGGAAAGGTAGGAGTTTTCTTCCATGAGAATTTTCAAGAAAAATTTGGATGATCTTATCAGATAACACAGCACATAAGGCAGACTAACTATCATTCCTTGTTCAAATTTTGCTTTTCATGTTGTTATGTAAGAGGGATGGTGAGCTTTTTTGCATATTTGACATGTAATGTATATGACAGTGTGATATAGAAAACAATTAATGATATGGGATATAAGAAAAACAGTGTTTCCTCTTTTGAGTAACTTACTAAACACTGTGGGTTCATTATCTCAAAGCATTCTGCAAGGCAATATTATGAGATATTGTTCACATCCATTTTTATTGTGTTAAGAACAGAATTAAAAAAATTACCTTCTGTGTTAGAATCTCATATGTAACCAATTTCAGACGCATTTGAACGTTTGTTACTTGATAACAGAAACAATTTCCTTTGGGCTTTTTATCTTGTGTTGTATACACTCTGGAGTTCCCCAAAAGTAGAGTCAGTTATGTGTCAATATCATAAAGTTTTAGTGATAATAATTCCCTCTCAAATACCAAGAACTACTGCATCACACATTAGTGTGTGACACACTACTTATTACCTCTTTGTAGGTTTCAGAAAGCTATGAAAAACTTGTGAATTAGAATATAGATAATATCTTTCTGTTGAGCTTTTATCTTTTATTATCTCAGTATTTTATCTCAATATTATAGCTACTGGTTTCTGTTTGAACACTGGTTTCTCTAAATAGTAATAAGATGGTGTTTTGCTGGGGGCAGCATTTTATAAAGGTTCAAAGAAAAATGAGTTTGTAGAGAACCTTGAGCTCAGTCTCAAGTCTGAGATAATGGACATGATAGGAAATAAAGAAACACTTCAGTAAGCTGCTCTTTGGGGTTGACAGGATAGTTCCAGCCAAAGAAGTTCTGTTCCAATATCTGATGGGCAAGTTGGGAAGCAAGCAGTCTTAGAGAAAGCACCCTCAGGGCAGGTAGCAGCTGGAAACAGTTGTGTCTACTGAAATGAAATCTGAGTGGGGCATCCTGAATTCTGGTGTGAACCTGTCATGTGTGAAACAGAAGTTTAATGACTCGGTCATGACTGGCCTGGAAGCATATCTGTACACTTCAACCATTCCCTTCATCTTAGTTTGCATGATCACCAGAGTTTGAATAGATGGAGGGACTGGTACTCTTCCAATGATATCCTTTCTACCCTTTATTTTCTCCTATTAAAATTAGATTTTTTCCTACAATATATTCTAATTACAATTCCTCCAGTTCCTCAAAGATCTTCCACACCTCCCCTATCCTATCTGAATCCAATTCCTTCCTATAGCTTCCTTAGAAAACAAACACTCATCTAAATAATAATAATAAAATAAAATATGATAAAACAAAATATCCTCATCAACAACAACAAAAAATGGAACAAAATAAGTAAATAAATAGTAGAAAAAGAGCCCAAGAAAAAATATACACAGATGTACATGGATACACAAACAGGAATTCAATAAAGACACAAAACTGAAAGTGAAGATGTAAATGCAAAGGACCTGTAAAGTCAAACACAAACAGAAGAATTCCCAAAGATAACACTGAGTTCCTTTCATGTTGGCCAAACCTTTTTAAGGTGTGGCTTGGTAGGAATGATGAGATTCCTTTCTTTTCCGTTCACTCTGCATGTACTGGCCAACCATGGCCTGGCAGCTTAGTGCCAGCTCTTTATTCTTCAAATTTGCTACCTCACAACCGACTAAAAGCCAAGAGATCAAAGGATTAATGGCCATAACTTCCAAAAACTTCATCTGAAGTGGATCTTTCCTGCTTTCACACTCATGAAAAAATAGTTGTTCTGTGGCTCTAATGGTTGCTATTCCAAACATATGCTCAGTTGCCAATTGCGCAGAGTGATACTAGGAATAGTGATAAATGCAGGGATAACGTGTCAGAGCCTTTAGTATACATAATGCTTCCTACACTCTCATCAGTTCAGGGAGAAAAACTCTTGTATCCCAACACGTTGTTACTGTAGATCTGTCTGGTACTTGCTGCTGAGTTTCAACCTTAACTAATACAGTCACACTTCCACCGAAACTGTCAAACTTTGCTGAGACTGCAAGTGTTAAGATAAATGATAAAAAAATGGATTTTAGAAACAAGTCAGTCCATAAAAATAGCTAGTGACAAGATGAACACATATATTTTCAAGCTGTTGTCTAGTTATTTCATGGAGGTTTGCTGACAAAATTGCAAGATGAACACATTTTAACATTGTCCTAACTTTGCTGTTTTAATAGAAAGATAAGGTAAAATACTTTATAAAGTCGAAACTGAGAGAATTTGCTGACTTGAAGAAAGAGAAGCAAAATTAATGAGGAACCCAAGATCTAGGAAATGTTGATTGGGTGACTGATGATACCATTAAATAAAACAGGAAGCATGAAAATGGATTGAGACTACTGGGAGGAGGAGTTTGTATTCATTGCAGTAGATTGAATTGCTGATGAAGTGTTTAAACTTGGCTGACCCATTTAAGAGGAATATTTAGGCTGCTCCAAAAGGGAAACAGATTCTTTATGAACACAACAGGTTTCCCTCTCAATTTTCCCTAGCATTAGAGAAAGCTATAGCAATGAAATAATTTGATAACATATACCGCATTTGGGATTTCTACTTTTGTTGAGTATGCATTGTTTTGTTTCCTTTTTTTTTCATTTATAACAAATGGAAAATATCCTTGGATAGGGAAATGGTAGTTTTTATTTTGTAAAATAGAAAATTTCCATTTTTTCTATTTTGCTCATTATAAATATCATAAAACAATAAAAGATGAATAAATTCTACATTTCATTTTTACCTTACTATCTATTATGACTATAGGAGGTACACACACACACACACACAAATACACTACCTGAATTGCATAATTATTCTTAGTTATTTTTTTCATAGTGCTTAAAATTGAAGACAGAGCATTGTTTATTACAGACTAATACTTTACTAAAGTATATCCCTATGTCTTAGTCTTGATTTTTAATTTTCTCGATTTTTTCTGAAATTTTCTAAGTTTTAAAATAACATAAATTTAAATGAAAATCTTTAATCTTTTTATTTCTAATAACTTTTAATTTAAATTTGAAAAATAGTACTGATTGGAGAGATATATGAGTAAAGGTGTTTGCTACACAAGAATGAGGATCCAGCCTAAGCTTTCGTTATTCAAAACCACAGGCAACATCAAATGTCTACTTCCCAGTGAATCAGGATTAATAAAAACTCAGAGAGAGAAATTGGGGTTCAACCTGAAGGTAAGAAAAGCAAAACAGCCAGCCATTATCTCTTACCTCTACCTCAGTCTAAAATGGTGATCCTGACTCCAAGAATCTCAGAATGAGACTGTGACTGTGAGCTTTCTTCTTCCATTTTATATTCTGCTCTGGGGCTGGGATTAAAGGTTTGCACCACTGAAATTAAAGGCATGCACTTCCTGGTTTCTATGGCAACTAGTGTGGCTACTGGGATTAAAAGTGTGTGTTACCATTGCCTGATCTGTAAGACTGAACATTCGGTCTGTTTTATGCTCTGATCTTCAGGCCAGCTTTATTTATGAAAATACAAATGCATTGCCACTACATCCCAGTTCTCATTATGGAAAGAAACAGGAGTATCTCTAGAACTTATGATCCAGGCAGATCAGCCTGCTCAATGATCTTTAGGTTCAGTGAGAGATAGCGACATAAAAAGTAAGATAAACAGTGATTAAGAAAGACACTGAACATCAATTCCTAGTCTTTGCACTCATGTACACATGCTTACACAGAGAAACACAAACACTCACCAATTCCATCCCCCAAGAACAGTATGTACCTATTTTTGTTTTTCTGATTGTGTATAATGGGATTATGTGATAGTGAGCCTCATCATGATTTCCAAAACAGGAAAGCAAACATTTTAATTCATTATTTAACATTCCTTCTTTAATTATTACTTTGAATCTTCATATTTTGTGGTAATGTGATTTACTACTCTAGATGTAAATAAATAACTTTGGATCTATCTTTGCTTAACTAATAAGTGATTTTTCTAAAACATTATATTATATATACTAATTGGCTCATTCACACAGGAGATGGTACTTACTTAAATTACCAAATAATAATTTAGCAAGATTCTTGTATGAAGCCTACCTTTTTGGGGACAGTGATCACTCTTTTCACCAATACCCGTATCCCAGGGAAACATTTTCTCTCTTTCTCAATCCTTCATATTTATGCTATGTGACCATAAGTAGAAAGTAGGAAGTAGACAGTGGGATTTTATTTTTCCCTTAGTTGGTTGTTTGTCCCTGTGACTGTCATGTGTCTCCAGTTGAATCAATATGCATAAGTTAAGCAATATACAGAGAAACTTAAATAAAAGTTGTACATGTCCTACCAATGTAGCTCTCCAAACGTTTTAATTATGAAAGGATGAGTACAAAATCCAACACTACAGACAAAAGAGATTTGTTCCCAACTTCATCCTTCTGAATCTCCAACGACAAAATCAGTATTATATGTTTCCAAAGAAAGTAGAGGAAAACATGTATAAAATAAAAGCTTTGGTTTTCTTAATTAAGAAAGGACTATGAAAGACTCTTGTTCATACTTAATTCCATAAGTACAAATAAACTTGAGGCAAATAGAAAAATACATTATTGACACTAATTATATTTGGACTATGTAAATCTTCAAAATCCATGTAAAAGTGGAATTAGCAAAATGTCTCCACAAGGCGGTCATTTCACACATGCTAAAGAATGCACCTGTACACACATCACATATATAGACAAGTAAACACACTAATAACAAGTAAAAGTAAATTTAATAGAATTAGAAAAGTAGGTTAGCATATAATTATAACATTTTAATAAAATTTGTTATCTACATTTTAGACTATAAGTCAAATGTATTGTTATACTGGCCATACTTCATACACCAAAGTATCTCCTTTATAGATTAAATGATATTTTAGTGAGTTACTTGTTCCTTAAAAACATTTTAAAATATTAACAAAACAGTAAATTTGTATTGTTATTTAACTTCTGCATGCTCAAATTGGCATTTCTGTTATAAAGCAGATTTCTGCTTATAGACCTTGTGTTACAGTTGTTATATATTTCCTTAACTTAAAAAAAGCTTTAAATAAGTCAATGAATACATTGGCTATTCTTCATTTAAATAGCATATAAACATTATATTGATAATGCAATGTTAATAAACCTAATTATTGTCTATGACTAAAGGGATGGTTCAGGAGCTAAGAGCAGTAGTTGCTTTTCTAGAGGACCAAGATTAAATTCCCAGCATATATAAAGGTCAATAATTGTCTGTAACTACTTTTCTAGTGAATTTGATACTCTCTTGTGGTACCTCAGGTTCCAGACACACAAGTCGTACATAGACATACATGAGGCAAAATAAGCATACACATAAAATAAAATAAAATAATTTGAAATTAATAATATGTTAGCATTTAATTTTATTAACTCACTTTTATCAATGATGAAAATTTAATTATTTCTTTCATATTCTGTCTACCAGTTAATAACATTTCTAAAATTATTTTATATGTTATGTATTTATATCATTTAAATTAATATAATATTATGCTACCCAATTTTATTACATTTTAAATTTCATTTTTGTGTGTGTGTCTTTCAATTCAAGAATCTTAGTTCTATTAATTTCCACTCCCTTCGTATTCACCCTGAGCCCTTGCAATGCCCAATCTTCCCCAAAATAAAAATTTAAGATAAAAAAGGGGAAAAAGGAAGAAGGCAAAAAAAAAAAACTCATCGTGGAAGTTGTAGGGTATGTGTGATACACTGAATCATGCAGCAAACTCTTTTGTCCATGTATCTTTACTTGCAAGTGTTCATTGCAAAGAGTCGTTGATCTGGTTAGAGGCATCTGGTCTCTGCTATACTGTGGATGCTAGGCCCTCACTTGAACTCCTCTTGGATATCCTGTCGTTGCCTTGTGTCATGGAGCTCCTGCAGCTTGAGGACTGCAGGGCTGACCGCTTCAAGTGTTCTTACAGATCAAGGATGGAGTGTATCTTGGGATGGGCCAACTCATAAGCCTGGTTCTGGGTTTGGTTAGTTGTGGGTTGGTCAGCTCACCAATTCTCCCCCATCCTCAACAGCAGGATGAGCTCTCCAGCATTGTCCAGGCTCGTTCACCTCTTTGCACAAAGGACTTAGGGGAAAACAGGTCCAGTTCTCCTGCTTTCTTGCTGGCAAGATTGGCTCTATCAAACCTGTACCATCAGGGTCAGCTCTACTCTGTTGCCCTAGAAGGTACAGGGGCCACTCTCCTGAGTGCTATAGCTAGTAAGGGGTAGGGTATACTCTCCCTGGTGACAGAAGATGCAAGGCACATGTGGAGGCCCAAAAATGTGAGCCAATTTCCACCTTGTCTGATGGTCAGAGAGTTGGAGGTTGCATTAAGTAGCTGACTAGTGTATTGCACATCTCATCTCAGGATATGATTGCTTGATTCTTTTAATATTAAAATAGCTCATTCAAGTAGGTCCATGCAATCCTGACAGGTGGTCAGGATATGCAAATGTGCCTCTGCTCCTTCTTTTTTTAACTATGAGATCACCTGGGGAAGGGCGGCCTTCAGGATACTTGATCTATGGCAGCTTCACTACCTAGACAACAGAAAGCTAATGATTTGATGTCTCAGAGTGTTAAAGCAATTGATGTTTTGAGTTGTCTTACCTATCATGTTAATAGAGTCTTTTATTACTTTCTCTCCCATTTACATTGGGTATAAACGTTATGGAAAAATAAACGCGGATGATTTCAGTATTCACTTCAATGTCCTCCTGGTACTTTCTACGGTTTCTATTCTTATTATTTTTATGTGCCTTCAAATTCTTTTCTAATATTTCTAAATTCCTGTGACCCTACAAAGGCAAGAGGTATTTTTGTCTAAGCTGTTACATGACAGGGACACAGGAGGGAGGGGGCATTTATCCCCTAGTCACACCACCATATGGCAGATGAGGTAGTGGTGCCAGATCTCCATTCTCATGTGTTTTTTTGGGGGTGGAAGGCATCCACTCAATCTCCTGTCATTAAGACCAGCTCTACTGTGCAGCCCAAGTGAGGAGCAGAGCCCGCTTTCCCTAGCGCTACAGCCCATACGGGGAGGGTTAGTTCCCTTGCCCACCACAGATGGCAGGGGAATACTTAGAGGTGTGCATTTCCCTTGCCTTCACTACCACATGGCAGACAAGGGGGTGTGGCCAGAAATCCCTCTTTCACACCCTCGAAGAGTGCACCTGAGCCTCTGCCAACAGCTTCGGTTCTACTGTGTAGCCCAGGCTAGGTGCAGGGTCCATGCCCCTGAATTCTGGAACTGATAAGGGGTGCAAATCTTCCATGTGGGTATTCTTGTCCTACTTAGTCCATTATTGCACCAGGCAGGACCATGCTTCCTCATCACAAAGAGATCATAATAATGCCCAACTGTACAGAGCTATGGAGGGCAGATGCCTGGTTGCTAATGAGATATTGCTGGAGTCCTTTTGCTGGCCAGGCCTACAAAGCCAAGGCTGTCTTTGGTTGAGTCCAGTTTGTTCCAGCCTCATGGAGTGAGCAATAGCTGTTCTTGTTTCACTGTTCCTTATTCAGAATGGAAAATGCAACATGAATTATTACAAGAAATTATGTTCTCAGTACAATAAAATATTTGTTTGTTTGAGGAATTAAGTGATTACAAACAAGAGCAGATGGAATTTTTAATATTAATTAACTTAGGTGAATAGATTATATTAGTGATATAAATTCTATTTCATATCAGAAAATGAAAACCAATAAAAACACATTTGTCTTGATCAGTCTTTAAACAATGCAAAACTCCAAAAAATAAGCAAGGTTGATACAAATTCAGAACACAGTTTTTAAGTTTTTTATTGAAAATATATTATCAATGAACATTTCCTAACTACAATTTTTCCTACTCTGTCCATTTTTTTCCTACCTCCCCTCTCACCCAGAGCCACTCTTTTTCTGTCTCTAGAAAATAGCAGACTTTTAAGAAGTAACAAACAAACATGACCAAAAAAACCCCACAATTAGATAAGGCAAATCCATTATGTCAATCAGGACAAGGCAACCCACCAGAAGGAAAACACTACCAAGAGTAGGAACAAGAATGAGACATCCACTCATACACATTCAGGAGTTTCATAAAAGTACTAACCTGAAATCTACACTACATATACAGGTAACCAGGTGTAGAGCCTTCTATTTCCTGTGTTTGCTTTTGTAGTCTTTCTGAGTTCATATGAGCCTTGCTTAGTTGATCAGAGGGCCTTGTTCTCCTGGTATCTTTCATTGCTTTTGGATCTTAAGCTTTTTCTGCCTCCTCTTCTTCAGGGTTCCCTAAGTCCTAATGGGGAGTGATTTGATGGCAACATCCCAGTTAGAGTCCTGTGTTCCAATGACTGTCTCTCCACATAATGTCTGGATATGGATCTCTGTATCCATTCTTCTCTGCTGCAGGAGGAAGCTCTTCTGATGAATGAATAAGGCACTGATCTGGGAATGGAAAAACATGTCATTGGAATTCATTTTGATGATACTTTTTACTGAAAATAGATTCTTCTATCATATGGTATATTTTCATGGCAGTTTCTCCTCACTCCATTCCTCCCATCTTGCCACCATCACCCACCCCTGCATTCTTTCCCCCTATGTCTCTCATTATGTAACATGAAGGGGCCTGCTTGTTTTTGTTTTCTGTCCTGCTTCCCACAGCTGTTTAGCCCCCAAGAAAATCATACAGAGATCTCTATAAGTTATAAAAGCTGATTGGCCCATTAGGTCAGGCTACTTATTAGCTCTTGTAGCTTATATTATTAACCCATTATTCTGATCTAGGTTAGCCATGTTGCTCAGTACCTTTTTCAGTGGGGTAGATCACATCCTGTTGCTTCAGTGGTCTGGTCAGGAGTGGGAGGAATCAACTTCCTCCTTCCCAGAATTCTCCTGTTCTCATTGCATATTTTTTTACTTCCTGTCTGGTTTTCCCACCTATACTTCCTGCCTGCCCAATCAGCATTTATTTAAAACATGATTGACAGAATACAGACAATTCTCCTGCACCATCATTAGAAAAGAGCAGACCACCTATAGACAACAACTAAACATGCCAAAACAAAATACAGTAAGTCAAAGCATTTTGTGTCATTGGTTTCTCTATTCTGGAATTGGGATTGGCAACCCACTATTTCACAGCGGTAATAATTTAATATTCAGTCAGCTAGTGACAGTGGAGAACCTACAAAAGCAGCTCTAGAAGTGATCTTTTCTCTTTCTGATTTCTGAGTCAAGATTTCTCTGTGTAACAGCCCTGGCTGTCCAGGAACTCACTTTGTTGATCAGGTTGACTTCAAACTCATAGAGATCTGCCTGCCTCTGCCTCTCTAGTGCTGGGATTACAGGTGGGCACCACTGCTGCTGGCACCAAAGTATTCTTAATATGAGAAAATACATAATGGGTTAGAGAGCTGCAATTGGTCTAGGTAAGAGTTATAAAAGTCAATTGTAGATAAAAATCAAAGTATGAGTGGTGGACGGGAACATTCACATTGAAGGATATTTTCTATTTTCTAATTAGGTATTGTTAAACTTTAAGAAAAAATCTTTCTCTTCATACACATACATATATATGATTTATTTTAAGCTTATTTACCTGTCTGAGTTTTGTGTTGGGTACATATGTGAAGGTACATTCATAGCTATCAACTGTGTTTGAGTTTCTGGAGATAGAGTTAGGTATTTTGGAGCCATCTCATATGGAGGCTGGGAACTCAATGCTAATCCTCTGAAAGAATACCAAGCAGTATAAACCACTGAGCCATGCCTCAAGAAACAAAAAATTTTGATGGGGGAAGCTTTGTTAACCAATCATCATTAAGAGGTGGAACCTAGTTAAGGCATGGCATCCTGGAGCCCAGGAGACAAACTGGGACAGACCAGGTACTGGCTCTCTCTGGGTGATTCCCGTGGGACACAGCAGAACTTGGACTTTCCATTTTTGTGGTGTGAGTTTCCCCTTTCAATATAAAAATATAATTGTTTATCTTTAAGCTAGCCTGGTTATTTCCTGAATCGAGCTAACTTCTGCAATATTTTTATTCTTCCAAGGAAGCTACACTAGCATATCATCAATCACCATCTTGATGTGGAAGACACACAAAAATTTTGCTATTTCTTATTCTTGGAGAAGAAAGAGAATATAAGAGGAAGTCAACTTTTTTTTTCCTCCAAGACTAGTCCGAGATGTCACTAGAAAAACCAAGACTCATCTCTAGGTTGTTTGTTTGTAAATATAAACAAAGTTAGGAGACAGAACAATAATATAACAGGAGGAACAGAATTCAGGTTGTTGTGGAATATTAGATTAAGATGCATTACATTTGGCTATGCTGTAGAATATTTGCCTAATGATGCAAAACTGTGTTGCATTCTATTATGTTGTACTTGTTTAACTATCTGAAGCTGTGTTACTTTGCCTGTGTAAAACACTTGTTTGATCTAATAAAGAGCTGAATGGCCAACAGGTAGGCAGAAGAAGCATAGGGTTGGGCTTGCAGGGAAAGAGAATAAATAGGAGGAGAAATCTGGAAGAGGGATCAGAGAGCAAAAGGAGAAAAGGAGGAGAAGGGGCTTGTCAGGAGCCAGCCACCCAGATACACAGCAAGCCACAGAGTAAGAAGTAAAGAAAGGTATATAGGCATAGAGAAAGATAAAAAGCCTAGGGGCAAAATATTGTTGGAATAATTCAAGTTTAAAAAAAAAAAGCTGGATAGAAACAAGACAAGTTAAGGCCAGGCAAGTATGAGCAAGAATAAGCCTCTGTGTACTTACTTGTTTGGGAGCTAGTGGCAGGTCCCCCCAAAAGAGCATATGTAAAAGAAGATTCACATACATCAGATCCCTCAATAAAATTAAACTTTTTATACTACCTCTGTTGTGTTGGCTATTTCTGTGTCAACTTGACACAATTTATAGCTATCTGAAAGGAGGGAACTTCAGTTAAGAAAATGTCTTCATTAGATATGACTGTAGGACATTTTCTTAATTACTGATCGATGAGGAAGGTCTCAACCCATTGTGGATGGTCCAGCTCCTAGGTTGGTCGTCCTGGGTTCTATAAGAAAGCAGCAAGAAAGTCAAGCCAATAAACAGCAGCCCTCCGTCAACTCCTGAAACCACATCCCTGCCTTATCTGACTTCTTTAGATTATGAAAGGGATGTGGAAGTGGAAGCCATATAAACTCTTTTCTCTCCAACTTGCTTTTGACCATGGTGTTTCATTGCAGCAAAAGAAACACTAACACATCTGAATGAAGGGAAAGAAGAATACATTTTATAAAAATATATTTTATTTTATGCATAATATTTTGAACCATTAAGTGCTATAAGTGGGTACATAGCCATGATTTTTGTATACTAATTTCCTTTATTGTTAATTTCAAGTATTCTGTCTTTCACAGGTGTCCATTGCATTTCTTCATCTTGATTAGTTTTTGATCATGTAAAAACCTCTTACTTTTTACATTATTTCTTTTAAAACAATCTTTTTTACCAGTCCCAATTCCCTCTCCCACCCCTCCTGTCACTTTGTATACCTTTCCCACACCACACCCCCATCCACTCCTCAGAGAGGGTGAGTTAAAAATATCAAAACTCATATCTATATAACTGCTGATGACTTTTGCATTAGGAAATAGAGGAAGATGCAACATATGATAAAAAGAATTCACACATATGGTTAACATTATTGTGTTGAAATAACTGGGCTCCTGTCTTTAAATTAGAGGTGTTGTAACAAATTCTGCTTTTTCGTCCTGGGCACTTAACCCCAAAATAATCACACAGAACTATATTATTTAAATCACTGCTTGGCCCAATAGCTCTAGCTTCTTAATGGCTAACTCTTACATATTAATTTAATCCATCTCCTTTAATCTGTGTATTGCCATGTGGTAGTGGCTTACTCGGTAGAGTTCTGTCTTACTGGGGTGGGGGAGCTACAGGGCTTCTCTCTCACTCTGCTTCCTTTCTCCCAGCTTTAGTTTATTTTTTTTCCACCTGCCTCTGTTCTGCCCTGCTCTGCTATAGGCTCAAAGCGGTTCATTATTAACCATTGTATTCACAACATACAGAGGGGAATCCCACATCAAAGAGCCATACTTAATAAATGATTTTAACTTTTACTTTTCTTCAGAAAGAAGTGTTTCTGCCAATTGTGCATTATATCAGCTATAGATCATAAAAAACCCTGAAAGTTCAGACCAACAACTTATCTACTTACAGGGAAAGGTACTTTCAGGAAGAAACAAGGTCTCTACATTAGCTTTATTGATACAGAACATATAGAATACCTGATAGACCAGGCCAACAATTAGGTTAAAATTGTCAACAAGTTGCCAAAGGTCCAGTGTTGGCACTGTGACAATGTGAAGGCACTTGATTCAGACATTACACAGATTTGTGCTCTGCTACCTTCTTTCTCTGTATCACACAAAATGAAAAGCTCATTGTAGAAGGTACTTTTCTCATATCTTAGGTGTGTAGAGAGATGACCAACTTCAGAAAGTCTAGTCTATGCAAATATCTTGAATCATTTTTGTTTTTCTCAAATAATTTCAAAATCTTTCATCTATATTAAAGACATTGATCCATGATTAATTTATGGTATGAGAGATATTAATGTTATTTGATATATAGGTAGACATACGCATTTTCTTGCAGCATTCATTTGATGTGAGATTCCTCTCTGTATGCTGTGAATAGCAATGGTTAATAAAGGAACTGCTTTGGGCTATAGAGGAACAGAGCTAGGTGGGAAAAACTAAACTGAATGCTGGGAGAAAGGAGGTGGAGTCAGAGAGAAGCCTTAGAGCTGCTGCAGGAGATAAAGACAGACATGCTGAAACTTTGCAGGTAGGCCACGACCTTGTGGTGATGCCCAGATTAATGGAGATGAGTTAAATTAAGATGTAAGAATTAGCAAATAAGAAGCTAGAGCTAATGGGCCAAGCAGTGATTTAAACAATGTGGGTTCTGTGGGATTATTTTGGGGCTGAGCAGCCGGGAACCAACAAGCAGTCTTCTTCCAACAATTCATTCATTAAAAAGGAGTGTCTTTTCTCCATTATATATTTTTAATAACTTTAGAAGAACTAAGATGTTGTATAGTAGGTATAATTTTCAAGTTTTCCTAATATTTCACTGATCTCCATGCCTGCTTTTCTGCCAGCACCATACTGGCTGGGGTATGTTATCCCTCAAACTCTGTATTATAATCTTATATCAGATAGTGTGGTGTGTCGTTCATTTTTATTCAGTGTTCAGGGTGTATCATTGATATATTTCTATAATCTTCATCCTGTAACACAGTATGAAGTTTCCATAAAACTTTAAGATTAGAAAATGTTTACCATACAAATTTATCATGACTTGGTATATACACCAAAGAATCCATTCAGTCCACAAATGAAATAACAGTACATGTATTGTCATTATAACATTATGCACTAAATTAAAGATATGGAATCATCTTATGTCTACTAAAAATTGAATTAATGACCAAGAAATGTGGCTTACATACATGATAGAATAACATTCATCCATGAATAAGAATGAAACCATTTGTAGATAAATAGAAAGTCAAGCAAATTATGATTAGCCCAATAAGATAGCTGCACTCAGAAACCTTTGCCATATGTGACTTAGGATAAATAAATAAAAATGTGTGAAAGGAGATGGAGGTAAAAGGTAAAATTATAAACATTACCAGGTGGTCAAAGGTGGAAAGGAGTGGATAACGGTAGTGAATTAGTGCCATGATCATGGTAAAGACATATGTTAACGAAACCATTAGGTCCATTGTTTTATATGATGAATATTTACTACTTAAAAAAAGATTAAACTCAGTGACAGAATAATTAAACTGAAATACAACTTCCATTTACTATTAAATTCTTCAAAATAAGTTAGGTTCCTTTAATCAAAACTTCCTAATATATATTGCATTTAAAAAACAAAAATATTGACTATATTGGCATAGAACACAGGAAGGTTTAATTTGAATTATGAGATTATATGTATATTATTCTATGAATATATTAATCAATAATTTATTTAGATTATTTGTCAATGGAGGGTTTTTATTAACAAATACTTAAAATTAGAGCATCAAAAAATTGATTATTTGGCTTTTATAGAAACTGAAAATTTATGTAGAAATAAAATTACAAGATAGGAAAAATTAAGAAAACAAATTTGTAATATTTTACTAATGTAAACTTAACAAAATTGTATTGGATATATTAGTCACTAAGGAGTCTCTGGACCAACCTAGTTAAATAATAATATGGGAAACTCTGGTCTAAGACTGCAGAGAGGAAGGTCACAGCTTCCTTCCAAGCCTGGAGAAATTAGCTCACATTCCAACACATTGGTCTTTGACTGAGACCAGTTTTCTGAGGTTACCCAGGATCATAGCCATAAACACATACTTATTTTATTTCTTACATTTATAATCACTAAAAGAAGATCTATGATAATTTTCAAATTGGCTCAAAGATTTTCCTAAAACCTATGTGATTAAATGTAGATCAAACCTGCAAAAACCTGTCCATCAAATATTACTGGTTTTAGAATGTAAGTTGGGGATTACTTCATGATGCCACTTTGCAGTTTCTGTTTTTACTAACTAAATATTTTTCCTAAAGAGAGTAGCCATCATTACTCCAGGACTAGAAAAAATAAAGCTGATGTAAATACTCAAGTCACAGTCCAGAAACAAAGAAAAGCAAATACATAGCAACTTTGATTATCCTTCTCTTATAAGACATCAAAAGTTGAGAACAACTGACTTTCATCATATTTTCTTTGGCCAGTGATGTGGAAAATATTGAATAAATCTAGGATCTGTAATGACGTCCATAGAGGGCATTATTTACTGAGCAAATCATTCTGAGCACTAGAATGTAGTATGGATCTTTATTTTGATGGGTTATGATAATGAGTAGTAGGGTAGCAGTCAAAGTTCATGCTCTGCTATTTTGTAGTATAGAGGATTTTGCTATCTGGTAGTCACATAGTGCATCTTGACAGCCATGGTACTGATGAAATAATGACACATATGAAAAATATGATATGCCACGCATGGCACAAGAACATACATGAAAGCTATGCTGATCAGAGGGTCATATTCTTTAATACATAAACTGTTCCTTTGCATCTCTTGGTCTTATGCGAATTGTGTTATAATCTTTAACAACAATTTTTGTGTTTATTCACTTTGTTTGGGAGGAAAATGTATGGTAAAACAACATATGTTGCCAGTTTTGGATGGGCCCACACAAAGAAGGGAATTTCAACATTCGATGCCATTTTGCGTCATTCTAAAATCTTTGTAATGCAAATGAAAACCCTGTTCTGTTGCAAAAGATATGCCTATAACAGTTTTACTTTCAATAAAATTTCCATTTATGTTCATCTCATCTATCTATAAACCTAACAGAAATAGGAAAAGACCCAGTGAAGGGCAATGAGAAAACCTGAATTCATCAGCTATAGCAGGGAACATTTTACAAATGAGGAGAAGATTAAAAAGAGTAGACTGAATCAGTCTGAGAAAATGAAAGGCTAAAGGTGATGAAACAGGCATGCTAACTAAGACAGACATAGACACATTGAATGCCTCTCTATCCTCCCGTATCTACTCCTCATTCTTAATCAGAAAATAAAATAAAGTCTGTGTCTGTGTTTCCCCTTTCTGTATTCATATCACAGAGTCGTAAATGCCACAACTTTAAAGATATAATTCTAGTGTAATGAATTTCACATGAAAGAGAGAAAAATAATTGGCAGTGTTCTCTCTATATGATTCATAATACTATTGGAGGAGGTCACTTTCCAGAAAGCCAGAGCATATGGTCTAGATAACCATTTTCCAATATATATTTACATACATTATTTGATATATTACATATTTACTAAATGTGTATGTTATATTATATATATTTATTAAAGCATAGTCACAAAGATTCATTGTTAACATGAACTTAACATTTCACAAAAATACAAATCCTGTGGAATTGATTACATCTTTAATCATCACTGTCTATTGTGGTGAGGAGAAGTGATCAAGACCATAGAATATGAGTCAAAGAAAATAAAGGGACATATAAGCTGAAATGTGTTACCCTTAGGGCTTTTGTCAGGAATCCTGCTTTTCCACCAAAAGAGATCCTCCTAGGTACACCCTGTTCATCAGACTTGGGTATGAGACTGTAAACAGATGAAACACACTGAGCAGATAATTCTCATACAGTTGAACAGCAAATGTCTGCTGTTGTAAGTTAAAGGACTTATGTACCATTTATTGTAAGTGATGTTATAGATTCAATATGTTTTTAAATTAGAAATCCTACCTTTTGATGATTTCATAAAAATTTGAGAAAATATTCAGAATTATAAAAATCATCTCTGTAATAGTTATAGTAAAATGGGTGTCACTATAGTACGAATACATATTAGACTTTAATAAAAGTATAATTATACAATATTTTTATTTAAATGGCACTTTAGGATTCTCTAATTATATCTCCTAGCCAAAATTTAGGGGATTAATAGCAGAACATATGGTAACTCACCCTAATAGAATAGATTGAACAATTAACAATAAAAACATATTAATGGGACATAGATATCAGAAGGAGATACAGGAATGAACATCAAGAATATAAGTACATATGCATTTGTAAGTCATGTGATTCTGTTTGTTGGTAGGTATTATATTCAAAACTATGTGCCAATTAAAATTGGTCAATTGGTCTTTTATTGTCATCATCATGTTATTCTTCACCTAGCTGATGAAGGATAGAAAGTATAAAATTCATTATAAATTAAAGGAGAAACTAAAAGGTGTGTTGTGGAAAGTGCATGTAAGAACTTGAATTAAGGTGCTACCAATGGGTAACTAGAGAGAGGAGTCTCCTGGTTTCCTGTGGAGACCAGAGCAGTGGGAATTTAGTTTCACTCTTACAGACTCTAGTGTTAGTCTAAGAGGAGAATTGATGCTGATGATATTGTTTCCCTCAGTGTGGATAACATGAGGACCAAACACATTTCTCTCACTCTTGCTGGGACAAGAAAATTAGAAATCTGCACAGTCAGAACCATAGCCGAACTCCAGGGAGACAGAATTTCCCTTCAGCCTTTGCAAGCTCTACTACTACCAAAGACCAGTGTCTGTGGCCTGAAATCAGTGTGACAAGAAGCATCAGGTGGTCTTCAGGAGAGAGAACTTTGAGAGAGGCTAGAGAGAATGGAAGGACGGACTGAAAACACTACGTAGCTTGACAGCACTTCGAGCCTTAAATTACTTTTTATGTGCCTAATCATTTGAAGTTTTCATCTTTCAAATCTCCACTGTTCAATATATATTTATTTATCCAAAAGAGCTTTAGAGAGGGACAGGAATTAGTTCGTATTCTACAACTATGGAGTTAACCAAAGTGGCTTGCATAACATGCATCATAAGGAGAGAAAGCATTATAGTTCAGTTTTGGTTTCCCTAATTTTGAGGAAGGAATAGAAGACAAAAAAAGGAGGTAGAGCTTGTTAGTTTGGTAATGGAGGCAGCTGAGAGACTCATGGCTGTCTTAAAGACAAAATTATTGAGTCATTTTAAATCAAAGGCAAATTAAAAGTAACTTGCAAACATGCTTCTTTCTTAGTTTACAAAGTTTCGTATGAAACCGCCCAGTTGTCATAAGATCAGTGAGGTGACCAAACTCAGGAAGATACGCAGCAATGAAAAGCTGGCAACTTTCTGAGAAGTGGAAAAGCCGTTAGTATAAACAGAGTGGTTTAGATTCTGGGTTCTTAGCCAAAGAGAAGCACAGGGACAGCCATATTCTTTCTGACCCCATCAAAGAATGAAATCTATTTTTATAGAGATCAGCTGATCCAGACTCCTCCATGAAGGAAGCAATAACAGCATGAGCAATGTTGAATACTTAACAAAAAGGATTTTGTTAATGTTCCAACTTCAGATAAAAGAAAGTATATATTCAGTTCTATGCTTTCATAGCTCGGAATTTATATCCACCTTTCTTTCAGAAGGTGAAAAAATCATTTCATTATTATAAAATCTATTTAGTTAAAGGAACAGGAAAGAAAAATTTTAGAGAGCTTTTCTTTGTTTTCTTTGGTAAAGGGAGGACAGAGAACAGAAAGGGGAGCCTACTTAAGAATCCACAAAGCATTAAGGTTAGCATTGAGGACGACTGGCAGAAGAAAGCGAACACAGTAATAGGAACCAAGACAGTCAGTATAGCTCTGTGGAAGGAGCATGTAATTCAGGCCATGGGCAGGAAGGCTGAGCTGCCCACCGAGAGCACTGATAGAGTCAGGGATAGATCGATAAAGGATTTGGGAGCTGGGGAACAAGCTGGTGCTTTTATTTAAGAGAAAAATTAGACTTAGAAAGTTTGTGATATCAATACAACATGGCCATCGTGATACGTTTTTTTTTTTTGAGTAGGCGCGTGACATAGTGGCAAAGATGGACCCTTAAAGCTTGAACGTTTCTCAGGATGAAACTGCAGGTCTTGATAGATGATCACCACAAACTGCAAGAGAAGCAAATAGAAGATTGGATTGTGGGCATTACAGTTTATGAGGATTTGGAAGCAGTGCCTGCATCGGAACTAGGTGTTTTACAAACAGAATGTGATTTTTTTTCAAATAATCCAAATGAAAATAGATGAATGACAGAAATAATGTGGGAGGTGGTGATAAAAGAACTGACGAGTTTGCTCAATTTACGGGTGTTCTTTGCTGCGTATCCACTGTAGCATGATAGCGGAACTTCTGACCTGCGTCCTCCTTTTGGTTTGTACCTGTCAATTAATTTCTACTGCAGCTACCTGTTATTTTACCTTCCACAGAATACGCATGCTTCATGGGGCTGCAGGTTCAGGAATCAATTGCTGGTCTGCATGTCATAAAGTCATGCTCTCTGAATGGCACCTTCTCACACACTAAAAAAGAGTAATACTAGCTAACTACACAAACACCGTTGTCCTTAAGGTGTCCTTTGCCTGCTGAAGCCGATGTGTAACAGCAGGCACTTCCTGAAGAAATACTGTTAGAACTTGTAAAGACTGGCCATCCCTAGCACTGTCTCTGCTTAGAGGAACAGCAGAACCGGCTTTGATGTCTGACTGTTGGGAGGTGCTTTTACAGAATCTCTTCAACAAAGTGGCACCACATGAATGATCAAAACAAGTTCTGAGAGCAGAATCTGAGCATATCCTCCCAGCCAACATAAGACAGCTGCTTTGCATTTTCCTTAATGTTACCTTTGCATATTGTTGTTAAATTTGTAAGAAATTTAGTGGCCTTAGTAGCTAAATCTTTATCATTACAGTTTTGAAAGGTTTTTGAAAGACCTTTCTTGGGCTATTGTGGCTATGTGTTAAATTGCCTGCCCTTAATCAGTTCTACTTATTATAGGTGTCACTAGAGATATTAAAATGGTCCAGAACCTGTGAGGGACTATAAATCAGAGGGTGCCTGTCAATATTGTATGGAAACATCCAAGATACAATAATAGCGCATTTAACAAATGGCCATCTAAACACATCGATGCTATTTGTAAAATTAATTTATAGACTGTTGTAAACAGCCTACACTTCTTTAGACCTCTCTGATTGCAAGTGCCTTGCTGCCATGGCCCATAAAATAACCACCGAGGAAGCTAAAGCAATTGTAGACTCCTCTCAGAAGAAACAGAGGGCCAGGAGGGCTCCGACCTCTGGTCATGTTCCACGCTCAGCATGAAGCTGAGCTGATACTACATTTATGGTCCCTCAACATACTCTAAGGGTTTCTTCTAATATCAAAAAATTAAATTAGTTACAGGAGATGGAGGAGAAGCAAACGTGTTTACAATACTCTTATAACTCCTCCCCACTCCTCCTTCTATCGTATTCCCTGACCTAGAACACTTCCCTCAGCTTCATGTCCCCACCAGATGGAGAGCTCTGTGGTATATTAGAGTGATACAGTGCAATTCACTCATTTGATCAAGACCAACTGGTCTAAAAATAGTAAGACTTATTAAATTCTTTTGTTCCTAACAAGAAGTTAAATTCTATAAATATAAAGGAATAATCTAGTTACTATTAATTTCCTAATTTCTATTCTCCCCCATTTCTCCCACTCTACCTGTATCCACTAATACCTGTAAAAAATCAAAGAACACATATTCCTGGCTTCCACATGAACATGGTCAAGCCTTTTTGTGACCGGGAATTCAAGGAGTCTGTAATCTAATAACCTGCGTGTTGAAGACAGGTTGAGTAAAGATTCGATTCATTGACATGATAGAAGTTCAGGGTGTGAAAATGTCTTTACCTTTAAATATTTTCTCTCAAGGTTTAATGTCTCTAAAACTTTTGAGTACTGATTCACAAATAAAGCAATGCAGCTAAAGTACATAACACCAAGTGGTACTTAAGATTCCATCCCTGGGTAACCTAACAACCTAACATCAACTGTGTTGCAGATATTTTTTTTTTGTTTTTCTTCTGATATGTAACATTGAGTTTGTTGAAATTATAAATTTCCTAAAGAACTTTATCTTTATGTATGTATGTATGTACTTATGTATCTATCTGTGCATGTATATGTGTGTGTGTGTACAGAGAGAGAGAGAGAAAGAGAGAGAGAGAGAGAGAGAGAGAGAGAGAGTTTGTGTGTATGTAAATGTATGTATGTTAGGAATGATGGTTTCATTATTAGGTTTAGGAATTGTGATGATTAAATTTTATTGTCAATTAGATTTTATCTGTAAAGACATACATTTGCTTAGTTTGAAAAAGGTATTTATTTCTTGGAAAGAAGAACTCTAACCCAGACTGGGAGGCACCTGCCATTGGACATCCAGATATCAGGAAGTCTTAAGGAAATGCTGTTACTTTTTGCCCATCCTCTTCTCCACATGCTAAATTACAAGTTCTTACAGCCAGCATGAGAATCAAGAGTTATTTAGCTAAGTATACTGAACAACTACCTCTCTAGCATGTAGGCTACCCAGCACTTTCACGTAAGTTAATACAATACATCCTTTGTCATACATACTTACATATGAACATAGGAACTCAGGGTAAGTATTTATTCTATTCCAATCAGTTCTGTTCCTTTAAAGAACTCTGATTAATATGGGATCTAAAAATGTAGCAACCTCAGTATAATCAGATAAGAATATTTTATAAGTGCTCATACTAAGAGTCTCACTACTTCCAAACACAATCATATTGACCCAGCCCAGATGATATCTTTAAGGAATTGTGTGTGTGTGTGTGTGTGTGTGCGTACATGTGACTGAGCATGTTTGTAAATGTAGAGAAAAAACTATGCTTAATGAATCTTCTCCTATTCTCTTAATTATATACACACATATCTATATCTTTATACATACATATATGTCTTCAAATTTCTATTTTATATTACAGTAGATGACTAACTTTAAAGAAATGGAAATGCATCAAACATACATTAAGTAAATATAGTAAATATCTTACTTGAATGTCTAATTTATCATTAAAGCTTTGAAGCACATAGTGGGTACAATAGACAATCAGTTTACTTATAGCACAGTAAATCAGGATTCTATCACAACAACAATATATTAATGTCTAACGTATGACCAAAATGCAAGGACGTTCTCAATATCATGAATAAATCTGAACTTTTTTCTGGATGACAAATAATGACAAAGACAAGAGTTGAAATAAGTGATGCCCTTGCTCTTCTCTCTGCCTGAACTTGTTTTCAGTGCATTCCTACTAGAATAATATTTCTGTCTTCCTCATCCATGAACTTCCAGTGAACCTCTCAAACTCATTTCAAATGTCATTTCCCCTGGGAAAGTATATTTTGATTCTTCTAGACAAAGTTAATTATCCTTTTACTACTTATGTGCACCAGCTAATAGTGTCTCCAAATATACTTACAACAGCCACTTGCTTGCTGTATACTAAGGAGAAAATTTACATACCATTTATCTTTTTCCTACTTTTTTCCTTACATAGCTATATGCAATCCAGGCTTGTTGAGTAAATATAAGGGAGATGAGTGGAAGAATTATTTCAATTTTAAAGTATGAATTATGTATAAGACACCTTGTAAAACAGCAAAAAAGAAACTGATTTAACTATCAACAATTGGTAAAATTATCGTTATTTGAAAGCCTTGGTTTTGGGTTTCTGAACACTAACATTTAAAAATGTGCTTATTTTTGGTGTGTTCTGATGTTAAACACAGAGTTACATGTTTAATCCCACAAGTATCATGGAAAGTAGTTCATTTGCCTTGCTTTTTCTTTCTTGCACCTTCTCTCTCCTCAGTCATGGAATCAGATGTCAGAGCCCTATGTTCTCCACTGCACACTCATTCACACCTTCACTTTAACCATTCCTTATGTTAGAGTTAAAATTACCTTTAGAATGCATTTTCTCTTTTTTCTTTATGATATAATTTTTAAGTAATTAAAGGAGGCCATGAAGATATTCAATGTTGTACATTTTGTGAATAATCAAGAATTTATCAGGAAAAAAATGAAACACCACTTATCCCCTTTTATGGGCAATTGTTTCTCAGTTTCCTCATCTTTAGTTGTGTGTCTTTTTGCAGTATACTTTCTAATAGAATTCAGGAAAGTGGGAACTTAAATGAGATGAACACACCTAGCTAATGTCACATGCACTCATACTAAATGTTTTTCTACAGTTTTATAGTCTTAAATATACAAAATATTATTATTTTGTTATTAAAATAACAAGGCTATTGTTCTTACTCTCCATATTTGCTAATGCTTTCTACATTTAAGAGTTTTACATTTACCATAGTCATTTGAACTAGACACTGTGTAGGGGGTCCAGTAGAAAACTATAGCACTACACACTAGGTTGTATCATCAAACAGTGTTTCTGAGTACTGAATTCCTGCCAAAAATAGCCAGACCATAGTGGAAAGAAGACTTGTGTGTCTTGCTTCCTAGGTCAATCTGAGATCACTTTTGTGTTCCTGAGAAGAGACCTGGTCTTCTACTTAAAGAAAAAGGAAGAGGAAAATGAAGAGGAGGAGGAGGAGGAAGAGGAGGAGGAGGAGGAGGAGGAGGAGAAGGAGAAGGAGA
>LOEQ01001943.1:153291-163722 GCA_001685075.1 Bramus lutescens
AGAAGAAGAAGAAGAAGAAGAAGAAGAAGAAGAAGAAGAAGAAGAAGATTCTAATCTCCAGTACTTAAGATTATATTAGAATTAAAAATGTGGATGTCATACCTGCTGGACAAAGATAAATCTCTATTTCCATTAGGGCCACAGGGAATATCATTGCTTGCCCTGTACATACAAGGTCTGCTGTTACATATTTATAAGATCCTCTAATCACCTTATGTAAATCTAAGGTGATGTATTGATAGTCAAAGAGCAAGTAGAATCATCTAATAACATACAAACAAAATGATATTCAAGAGAAGATCATAGGAAGCCAACACTGTCTCTTGAATCCTATGTGCTCTGTGGAAGCCTCACAGGATACATCCAGAGTAAAGTTTAGTAAGTGCTGTAAGCATTATTAGGCACAGAGAGATAATCTAAAGCATATTGGAGCAGTGAAAGTTATCAAATCACTATACTTCATGTGGCATACCACTGATGACCCTGTGCTAAAAGTAATAGGAAATCTGCATGTTTGCTAAGTGATGAAGGTTTACAATTCCATTATTCAAAAATAGTTAGAATCAAACAACTAAGCTAGAAAGTTGTACATGGTCAGTTCTTATCACAGAAAAAGACTAACATTGTATTAAAATCCTCCAGGAAAATATAGCTAGAAGAAGACATATAATCATTAAGACACACACACACACAAACACAAACATATACATACATGGAGTTTAGCTTAATGTCCTGGGCATTGCTAGAGGTAAACTAAATAAAACAAAATTTTTCAGCTCTCAGACAGAGAAGAAACATTTTAAACCGTTTTTAAATAGACAACCTCATATATATATACACATCATTTCTCTGGTATTCCCAAAAAGCAATTGATGAAGCTCCAAGGCTAGGAGTGTTACAGAATTTTTGTTAAAGGTATGTCACATTTGTTTATGTTATGGAACATTTGTTTAAGGGTGCAAACATGTACTTTTTATGCTGCGTTTGTTTAACTCTTTGAAACAGTGTTACTTTGCCTGTCTGAAACACCTTATTGGTCTAATAAAGAGCTGGATGGCCAATATCAAGGCAGAAGTCATAAATAAGAGAAGAAATCTGGGAAGAAAGATGGAAGAGCAAGAAAGAAAGACCATCAGGGGCCAGCCACCAAGTTAGATGTCAAGTCACGTAGTAGGAAATAAAGGAAGGTCTACAGGAGTAGAGAAAGATAAAAGACCCATGTCAAAAAAAAATAGACGGGGTAATACAAAAAAAAAGAAAAAAAAAGCTGCCTGCAAATAATACATGCTAAACCTGGGCATTAAATAAAAAGAAAAAGCCCTCATGTGATTTATTTGGGATCTTGGTGGTGAACCCCTTCAAAGAGCCAAGAAACAAAGAGAAAATAATCAACTACTCAACTACACAGGAAAGTACTCAGTAAACCGTCCATGAAGATACTCTCTTTCTGCAAAGAGAGCACTTCCATTAGAGGGTACGGAAAGGTCCATGAACTGGACTCAGGCTTCTTACTACGACAAGAGATTTTTCTCTAGACTCACCCAACAGTAGTTTTATGATTGAAAACAAAACAACTCGGACAGATATTTCATAGCTTTAAAATAAATGTGTGAACATGATTCAACACATAAGGTGTTGCTAAAAGTTAAATGACTCAGTGCAGTTTAGTTGTTTTGAAGAGTCCTGACAACATCATAAGCACATAAGGAAAGGCGTGTGTAGATGTGCAGACTCCTGTACAGAGGGATCAACACTGAAGTGGATGACACTGAGTCTGAGAATTGCATGTACAGTTATATTATCGGTGGCCCCCAAACTCACAAATAACATGCATACAATCTGACTGCAAAAGTTTCCAAAAATTACTTTCTTGAAAACTTGTTTTGTTCCTGTGCCCAAAACAGCGTATTGGCTGCTCCGAAGATGATTACTTTTTTTTTGCAGTTAGCTCAAACCTTGTAGAATAATGAAAGGCAGCATATGATCTAAATCCAGAGTCAGAAGAGGATAACAAAAGTTTACAGACAATGTTGTTTTGTCCTTGGACAGAAAACATAGTGAGGCAGTAGTCCCCCAAGATGACAACAATGGACTTGTGACTGACATGTGGCTGCATATTGAAGGAATACAGTCTTATTCTTAGTGACATAGTGACAACTGGCCTGATATCAGGCCAGTTGAAACTATGAGGGGCAAAATGTTCAAGTCATTTAAAGAATTAATAGTGGTTGTCTTACCCATTATATGTTATTATTAAAAGCATAAACCTTTTAGTTCTTATTTCCTGCAATTCTTTCCTTAGCATTTACTGTACACAACAATATTGGCCAATGAGTACTTTGTTTGTTTACTGAAAAGGAGGTGTTTGAGTCCCATGCTGATATCAGTGACCACATGTGATATTTGCATAATTCACCTGTGTTTATTAAACAGAACCCTGTAATAAATAAAATATAAGCTTTTTATCTTTATAGTGTTTTTATAGAAGTCTGTATTGAATTTAATATTAAAAGAAACAAATGGTAAGAGTTTATAAACTAAAATTTTGCTTCTATACTTACTCAATGAACACATGAATGCATGTTAGTTTTATAAAAATAAAATAATTCTGACATGTTTTAATATTTCCCCAGTAAAATGAATTCTCTTCTAGCAAGTGCATATATGAGTGCAAAATCAAATCAACTGATTAATGTATCTTTAGAATGACTATTTTCTTTTAATGGAAGTTAAACAAGACTTTCTGCATTTATGCATTATCTAATTGCAACCTATCAATGTGTGTGTGTGTGTGTGTGTGTGTGTGTAGGCACATGTATGGAATTAGGGAGATTACTTGTGGGAGTCTGTTCTCTCCTTCCACTATGTGGGTTGCAGTGCTCACACCAAGGTTATCAGGCCAGTTGTCAAACTTTTTTACCCACTGAAACATTTCACTGACCCATTCACCGTAATTGTGTTTCATCATTCTCCAGTAGAAATCTTTCTATGACTGTTATCTTACATGTGACACAGTTAGAGTTTTCTAATTACCGGTGTTGCTTAGTGTGTCTATGTAATATCCTGAGTATTTTAAGCTATATGCAGCATGTATTGAAAACATTTTTATTTAATGAAAAGTATAAGATTATAAATGAATGAATGAATGAATGCACTTTTTAGCTAAGTGATGAACAAAGTGTTTCACATAACTTAGATACATATTAAGATTAAATTTGCATTATAAACCTTCCTATATTAACAAAGCGATTACTTTGTTAATTTTTTGAAAAAATCCACAAAGAGATCTGGTCTTCAATTAACATTAGAAATCCTAGAATTCTGGCTTCTAGTGTCAGAAGACCATAACAACTGTAGCAGGAACAAACGTACTTGAGGTAAACGCAAGGAGGAAAGCTAACTTTATCCCCACACTTCTTTATGTATGGACCACATAAGCAAATATAAGTAAATAGTCACACATTCCACTGGGTGTCCCTTCTCCACTAATGCTTTCTAAATAAATATGCCCACAGATATACCGTCCAGTTTGTTGCCGTTTGATAATAATTATCACACTAATCAGTAAACTATTACAACATTCATTAACTTTACCTAATGTTTTCATATTTAATATATCCAAACATATGTATTCTGCCTCTCTTGCCTAAAATCCTACCAAAGTAAAATATTCACAGTGTATAAAATGGTTCATCAATAAGTTGGTGGCAAAATAACAGAGGAAGGAGTTCCATTATTTATCAAGGCACTTAGTTCTGTGTTATATAATAATGAGAGAAAAACAAAAAGAGCACACAGCAATCACAAATATGCGCATGCATAACTATTTCTTTGAGTTAAAGAAAATAAGTGGCAGATTCAGTGCATTAATTATAATAATTAATTACAAAATAGTATTCAATTCATTATTATGTAAATTATTAAGATGAGGTAACATGATCTCTTCCTGACTTTTCTCTTTTCTGAAGGTCCTTGAGGCAAAAGTATATGTCTGAAGTCTCTGTCCCAGCACAAAGCTCTATTTTTTCTTTAATAGTAATAATCATTCCCATGATGCGATTATATATAAGAAAATCGCAAAAAAATATTTTAAGGCTTCAATACCTTTGGAAAACTGGAGTCAATCAATCTCAATATTTATCTCCTCTCTCCCTCCCTGTCCCTACTTCTATCCCCCTCCCCCACTCCACCCACACACAGGAAAAGATACAATAAAACTCCAAACAAAAACAAGTACATTTTTTCTAAATGGAATTATACATTTTTCCCCACATATGATGTTCTTGATATAGACCACTGAAGTCCCTCAAGAAAAGCAACTTGCTCTTTATCCAGTCACAATAGTGATTACTGACTTCCAACACTAGGGTGTGCTAGAAAGTTCCAGATAGCCATACAAAATAGCTAAATCTACCATTGGGATCTCTGAATCAATTGTTTGGAGTGACACCTGAAAAATCAATAATCTTTGTTTTACAGGTAATTTCAAAGTACAGCCAAGGTTGGAATCATAAAAGAACTCTTCAGAAGAATTTTCTTTCTTTCTTTTATTTTTTTTTTAATTTTTCCCGTGACCTTTCTTTCACTTTTGTCTGTACAATGTTTCTGCCCAGAGATAAGTCAGTGACTACTTCATTTGGTTCAGTGTCTGCGCTTCAAGCAAGTCAATCTGAAGCCATCTAGATATGGCGAAATGCCTTCGTCTGTCTATGGCCACACCACCACCCCATGGGTGGCCCCTTTGAATGCATAAGAGTACAATCATGCAGCTTCCATTAACAAGAAGTTTATAGGACTGTGTGAACACACTGTCTCTGATGAGTTTAAAGGAACGGGGGCCTTAGAACTGTGGTTCTCAACCTGTGGGATGTAACTCTTTGGGTGGTCAAATGACCCTTTCACTGAGGTCCCTTGAGACCATCTGAAAACACAAATATTTACATTGTGATTCATAACTGTAGCAAAATTGTACTTGGGAAGTAGCAATGAAAACAGTTTTACGGTTGGGAGTCGCCAAATCTGAGGAACCTTAGTAAAGGGTTGTGGCATTAGAATGCTTGAGAACCACTAATTAGCTAAGGAACTGAAGAAGGTGTTTAGGAGCAGAGCTCTCAGAGAGAAGCTGAAAAATAAGAAAGCTGAGCATCTTTCTCGGTCAACCTAAAAACTCTGATCATTAGCTGCTTCATATCTAATGGTAGATTCATGTCTATCAAACACTTATCAGGGGAAAATTTGTAAGACTGATTTTCAAATATACAATTGAGTTAAATTCTGGCCCATGCAAACAATTTAATTAAGGCCTGATATTTTACAAACACACTTGAATTTTTTTCTATCTAGACATTAACAAAATGAAATAATTTATGTAGACCAATTAACTTCACAACATATATTTCTTAAAGAGCTCGTGATACCAAATGAATTATTTATAGTAATTAAACTAATTAAAATTATAGGCTAGCATTACAAAAAAATCAAAATAAGGCAAAATGGGAAAAACCAAACAAGCTCCCCACCAAAGAAAAGCTGAATATTCTGTAAGAAAAGGGAAATTTAAACAAATCTCCTTAAGCTAAAACTCCACTTTTTCTATTCTAAAATTGCTACAAGTAGTGAATATTTATGTGTGTGTATATATGCATAATTATATCATAATGTTATATAATTGTATATAATACACACACCATGCATAAAGTCAGTGGAACAAATAGTGTGTGATAGTGTGTATATTATGTTTACTTGTATATGTTTAATGTTTCTTAAATTCCATACTTGCAATCTATACTCTATATTCTTCAATTTGAAATGGGCATACCCATTATTACAAAACATAAAGTATATGATAATATTTATATCCCTATTTCTATGCATATTAACTTACTACAATTAATTAAAATATTGTGAATTCACAAGTGTTATAGTCTATATAGATGAACAATATATGTGAACAGATATTTCAGTGCCAAGTTAATGGGTTTTTATTATAATTTTCAAGTTAAGATTTATTTGTCATTTTTTAACATTTAGTCATTTTAATTTTTTTAATTATGATAACCATAAGATTTCATTTTTCTCCTTGAAAACCTTCTCATTTACCCTTCTCTGCTCACCTTTAAATTCATTCAAATTCATAACCTCTTTTTATCCCAATTGATAGCAGCTATGAAACTGTCCTAAAAATGCTAGAGAATAATTCACAAAAAGAATATTCTTTATAGCATAACTTAGTTTTCTTTAATGTTCATAATAAATAAATAAATAAAAGCACCATAAAGAAACATAATATTAAAGTATGATATAAAATAGCAGGCACAGTTTCATTGTCTTTTTGTTTTTTAATACTTCTTTAATGTACTATACTGGAAAATTGTAGTATAAATTTCAACAGTAAAAAATAAATAAACACTGCTATAGGCAATCATGAATTAGAATAAAAAGGAATGGTCTCAGAATGACCAAAACATAATTCCAATCTCCATGTGAAAATGTAAGATGTTAATTCTATAAAAGAATAAAAGTCCTCCATTTCGTGTGTATAATTCTTAGAAATTAGAAAGAAGAAAAGACAGAATGAAGAAAAATCAATTTTCCCTTCAATGTTTATTCTGTCACGCCAAGAATAATATTCTAGACCTTCACATAATGTAGATATTATGGCTGTGATAAATATCTAACTATTCTTGATAGTTGGTTGACAATAAACTTTATGTTCCATTTTTTATGTTCCATGTTTTTAAACACAAAACTAAACTATCAGTTTAGCAAATTTCAATAGGAGTCTGAGTAAACAAGCTTTAAAACAAATATTTTAGGTTTAAATTATTATTGAGAACTTTAGAAGGTGACTCCAGGACCGTTCATGTAATATCTATGGTCTTTGATCCCTTTTCCTTTAGTTCTTAAAAGATTTTCAACTGTTCTGACATGATATATTCATCAACATGATGGCATGAATTTTACTGGAGTAACTAACTGCTTTCTATTTGTATCTAAGGCACATTCACTAGATGCATGCCAATTCTGGTATTGTTAAGGAATCCAAGAACCTATAACTAATCATAATCCCTAGAAGAAAATACCGCACTACTACTCTGATAATATGACATAGTAGAAAAATGACTTCTGATGGCTTTTTCTTATACCATAGGTCAATTTATATTTAGATAAAAGATTCATAAATATATATAAATATTTCTACGTATATAGATACATAGATATAGGTAATATAGATATAGATGTTTCAAATACCTGTGCTATAGATATATAGAGAGAAAGACACACACAGTTGATACAGATATATATTACATATAGATACATATCAATCCTCAACATAGAACCTTCTGAAAATACATACTAATAGACTCAGACATTCTTAATTGTTCAGTTTGTAGAAAATAAAAGACTTTAGAACCATAAACAGGAATGAAATATCATACCTCTATTACAATATCTCTTGAGTCTGTTTAAGAAATGACTGAAAAATTATAAGAACCTATGGTGATGGCTAAAAAAAGGGGAAGTAATGTTTTTTAGGCACCACATCAGTTACACACGTGAACTTTCAGCAATTGTGACAACATGCACAAGACCTGTGTAAGCTCAAACCATATAATATCCCAGCACAGAGACAGGAAAAAGCCACAAAATGCCATCACTTGCAGAGGAACGAGAGATATTTTATAGCTGCTGAGTCAGTTTTTTTTTAATGACGTAGTTCCTGGTGATTTTGAGAGAAGTTGGAGTAAGGGAGTAAATATATTCAAAACACAATGCATAAAATTAAAAGACTGAAAGAAATCAAAACAAGTTTCTCACCCTCTGTAAATCTCCTTTTCTAACAGCCACTTCTATAAGGGAAGGTAAAAAAAATCTACAACTTTAATGTAGAAAATATTTGCCATCTCTTCTTAAGTGTTTCTTTTGTTCTTTGATTTAATCACATTTTTATTGTATTGGAAATAACACTACCCAGCAATTTCTTTTGTTGTGTTTTGCTATTTTTATTTGGTCTTTCAAGAATCTCAGTAATCTTTAAAATGTATTAAGAAATAATCAATCAAAGCCAGGCGGTGGTGGTGCATGCGTTTAATCCCAGCATTCGGTAGGCAGAGGCAGGTGAATATCTGTGAGTTCGAAGCCAGCCTGGTCATAGTTCCAGGACAAACACCAAAGCTACAGAGAAACCTTGTCTCATTAAATAATAAATAAAAAATTTTTAAAAATTTAAAAAAAGAAAGAAAGACCCAAATGGAAATGTCCAAGTCCAACCACTGGCATGTGGTTTTCTTTCTTACTTTGGTTTTTTATTATGGCTCATTCTTCCTCGTCTTTCTTCTCTTCATTCTTCTTCCACCCTCCACCTTCCCCTACTCCCTACTCTCTCCCTCTGTCTCTCTTTCTCTGCATCTCCATCTCCTTCTTCTCTACTGTAGTCAAACCCAAAGCCCGTGCATGCTTTAAGCAAATAAGCATGTTCTGGGCCACTGGACTTCATCCAAAATCTAAAGGTATTTATTTTTGATAATATATTTATTGGTTTTAAATAGGTTGGAGATCATTTCTCAGTGTTTCTGTTTTCCGGAAAACATGAAAATTTCTTTCAATAACTGTGTTATTAAGATACTTTAAATGAAGATAAACTTCCTGGTTCTGGATGGAAGCTCCTAAATACTTACCCATCTCAACACTGGGACTTTATCTAGTGTGGACAGGCGCAGGTCCTATGCATGATGTCATAGTCTCTGTGAAATCAGGCGTGTATCAATACTATTGTATCTAAAACAATCTGTTTCTTTGATATTATCCTTCCCCCATGGCTTTAGAATCTGTTTATACTTCTGCATTGTTCCCTAACAAGCACCGAGGAGAATGATTTGATGAAGATACCCTATATAAGATGGAATGATCTAAGGACTCTTTGGTCAGAGGCTGCTAGTTTGTTCCTGGCTGCCCAGACTCAAAATAACCACACAGAAATTATTAATTAAATCACTGCTTGGCTTACTTGCTCTAGCTTCTTTTATTTGTTTGTTTGTTTGTTTGTTTGTTGAGAAAGGGTTTCTCTGTAGCTTTGAAGCTTGTCTGGGAACTAGCTCTTGTAGACCAGGCTGGCAGGGCCTCGAACTCACAGAGATAGATCCTCCTGCCTCTACCTCCCAAGCACTGGTATTAAAGGTGTGTGCCACCACTGCCCAGCTAGCTCTAGCTTCTTGTTGACAAGCTCTTATATCTTAAATTAATCCATTTCTAGTAATAAGTGTTTAGCCACGTGCCTGTGGCTTCCTGGCAAAGTTCCAAGGTATCTGCTATTGGTAAGACTGCAATTTTTATTATGCTATTCCTACCTATCCAAGAACATGGGAGATCTTTCCATTTTCTGTTATCTTAAATGTCTTTCTTCAGAGACTTGAAGTTCTTGTTGAACAGGACTTTCTTTGATTAGTGTCACCCAAAGATATTTTATCTTATTTGAGGCTATTGTGAATGATGATGTTTTTCTAGTTTTTTTTTTCAACTTATTTATCATTTGAATATAGGAGGGCTACTGAATTTTTTGAGTGAGTTGATCTTGTATTCTGCCATATTATCAAAGGTGTTTATCAGCTTTAGGAGTTCCCTGGTAGATTTCCTAAGATCACATATGTATACTATCATATCACCTGCAAGTAGAGAAAGTGTGACTTCTTCCTTTCCAATTGGTATTCCCTTGATCTCATTTTCTTGTCTTATATCTTGCCTTATATCTTATTGTCTTGATCTCCTTTTGTTGTCTCTAGCTAGAACTTTAAGAACTATGGTGAATATTTATGCAGAGAGTGGACAGCCTTGTCTTTCCCTGATTTCAGTAGAATTGTTTGGAGTGTCTCTCCATTTAATTCGATGTTGGCTGTCAGCTTGCTGTTTATTGTTTTTCTTATGTTTAGATTATGTTTTTTGCATCCCTGATTTCTTCAAGACCTTTATTATGAAGGGGTGTTGGATTTTATCAAATGCTTTTAAACATCGAATGAGATGATCATATGTTTTTTTTCTTTCAATTTATTTATAGAGTGGATTACATTAATAGATTTCCATATGCTGAACCATCCCTGTGTCTCTTGGATGAAGCCAACCTGATCATGGTAGAATTTTTTTGACGTGTTCTTGGATTTAGTTTGCCAGTATTTTATTGAGTGTTTTTGCATCAATATTTGTTGTAGGGAGTGCTTGTTTGTTCCCAGCTGCCTAGACTCAAAATAACCACTCAGTGACTATATTATTTAAATTACTGCTTGGCTAATCATTTAAGAGTATTGTTAGCTAGCTCTTATATCTTTGGTTAACCCATTTCTATAATTTTGTATTTTACTATGAGGCTCGTGGTCTCAGGCAAGGTTCCAGCTGGCAGCTGGCGTCTTTCCCCCTGGCTTCTCTATGGCTTCTCCTTGA
>LOEQ01001943.1:176811-186953 GCA_001685075.1 Bramus lutescens
TGGATGCTCACCATCCTAGACCTGGATGGAGGGGGGAGGACCTTGGACTTCCCATAAGGCAGGGAACCCTGACTGCTCTTAGGATTGGAAAGGGAGGGGTAGGGGGAGGGGTAGGGAAATGGGAGGAGGGGAGGATATGGAAATTTTTAATAAAAGAATAAATAAATAATAAAAATAAAAATAAAAAATAATTTTTTAAAATAAAGAAAGTTTTAAATTCTATTTTACTATTTTCTTCATTGAAGATTTATTTTATTTTTATTTATGCATATGTGTATGCATTTGTGTGTGTATATGTGTTGGTCCCTTTTTGTGGGTATGTGTGGGTCTGTATCCGTGTATGAGTATGTGTGTGTATCTATGTGTAGGCATGTGTATTTGTGTGTATCTGTATATCTGCATGTGTCCATTGGTATGTGTGTGTATCTGTGCAGGTATGTGTACCTGTATGTGGATATGTGTGTGTATTTTTATGTGGGTATGTATGTGTGTGTGTGTGTGTGTGTGTGTGTGTGTCTGTGTTCGGGGATATGTGTGTCTGTGTGTATCTATTTCTGTGAGAGTGTGTATACGTGTGTGTGATCCATGTGTGAGTCTGTGCACATGACTGTAAATTTTGGTAGAGGGTGTCGGATCATCTGGATCTGGAGATACCAGTGATTTTGAGCAACTCAATGTGGGCACTGGAAACAAAACTTGGGATTTCGGCAAGAACAGAAAATACTCTTAACCACTTAAACATCACTCCAGCCCATGTCTTACTATTTACTTTATTGCTATCTTAAGTTAACCAAAAATATGTAAAAGGATAGATTTACTTGACTTGATGATTTGATTTATTTCTAATAAACTTGAAAATTATTTCTTGCATGTTTTCTGAATTCATATTTGAACCTTAGTATTTAATATTGTTATATTTTTATACCATAAATTTTTAAAGTATTTTAAGCCAAAGTTATAAGTGTATATGATAATTATTATAGAACTGACTATGTATACTATGTATATGTTGGGAGACCAAGTTAAATCAGACGCAAAATAAAAAAAACTATAATATATATTCATTAGGAGTTTGCCATGGTATTATACAATATGCATGTTGAGGCAAGAAAAAGTTGTGAATTATCCAGACCAGTTTAATAAATAATAGATGAATCGTGTTCACAGTCTTAATTTGTGATTTCTTTTGCCTTCTTTATATGACTATGGCTGCCTACCTTAAACTATTTCCTATTTCCTCAATGATTATGGTATTGTTATAGCAAACTTAACTATTAAAATGTCTACTATATTTAGGGATACTGGAAAAGCAGAAACTGAAGCAATGTCATGCTCTTTTAGAAACATATAATTATTTTGGAGGAAAGAAATGAACACTTATATATTATTAACTCAATGGACATTTTTCCAAATCTAGACATTCGTGTGTTTATACACATATTTTATTGAATATTTTTCACACTGTACAAAAGTTTATAACCTTTGAATGGCTTCATCAATACTATTTTCACATATAATAAATATTTACTTATTAGCAAATCAATTTGGTTGTATAGTCATAGGTATATAAGATATGGACATGGCTGAGGAATGTAATAGATTAAAAATAGATATGCAGAGGGATGACACTCTGAACTCATAAAAATCTAAAGGATGGATGATTAGCACTTGGAATGAACAAAAAAAAGTGGTTCTTTTCAGGTCTTACCGAAATTAGATAATTTTTTTGACATAACTTTATTACTATAAAGAGAGATACAAATTTAACCCAAACTGTCATTTTATATTAGTATTTAGAATTTTCACTTTGGGATTCTTTTACTTTAAATCATTATACAACTTAAAGTTTAAACTTCCCACAGCATTCCATACATAGTTAAGCTTTTGAGCATTCTTCTTATCTTTCCTTTTATGTTCTGAGAAAAAAAACACAGTTGTTTCAACTTAAAACAAATTTTATTTATTTTCTATCTTAAATTTCCATAAATTTTGAATATATTCTTTCATTTACACTGTGTTCTCTTATTTACTTTCTCCTCACAACAAAATGGGAAAAGCCGAAATCAAACACACTCAAATACACAAAAATAAAACAAAATACAATAAAACATATATAAAACATGGAGTCTATTTGGGTTGGCCAGTCACTCCTGAGAAGAAAGCATGTCTTGGAGTGTGGTTGATATATATTGTTTTTCTTCACTGCAGAAAATGAATTTTCTGTTTTCTGGTAGCTCCCAATTGAAAATAATTTTGCTTAAAGGTAGGATGTTTGGCCCATTCCCCCTTCTTAGTTCATGGGTTTTATCTGGTTTGTAGTTGTATAGGCTTTGAGTTTCTGTCACAGTCTCTGTGAGTTTACATAGAGAGTAGCCCTAACATGTCTGGAAAATAGAATCCTTGGAGTCATCTGCTACCTCTGATTCTTATAATCTTTCTGCTTTCTCTACTGTATATATCCCAGAGCTTTGAAGGCATGAGTATCACTAAGATATTCCTGTAGAGCTGAGTGTCCAGAGTTTCACACTCTGCACATTCTCTAGTGTATGGCTTCTCTTAATTGCCAGCAAATGCAAGAAGAACCTTCTTTATTGAGAGTTCAGTGATACCACGATCTATGGGTAAAGCAATATGACGTTAGGAGTCATTTTATTGCTATGTTCATTCAGTGGAATTATAGCAGCATATTTTTTTTGAGGATGCATGAGCTATTTGGCCTTGAACGCTTAGCCTCATTAGCAGTATCAGGTATCAGCTTCTATCTCCTTGAGTAGGCCTTAAATCCAAGTAAATAATGTTTGTCAACTTCATTAATATTTGTGCTAATATTGTGCCAGCATATCTTTAGACATGCTCTATAGTAGGTCTCAATATTTATGATTAATAAATGACTAAATGTTTACTTTATAATAGAGTGTAAGTAATTTTAGAAAATGAATGAAGTAGTTATATTATCCCCGCTGTATACATTGGCTTTTGGGGACCCATTCTGTGTAGATGGATACCTTGCCCAGCCTAGATATAGTGGAGAGGGCCTTGGACCTTCCCCAAAGCAATGTGCCTTACCATGTCTGAGGAGTGGAAGGAGGGTGGGTTGAGGGAGTAGAGGGAGGGAATGGGAGGAGGGGAAGGAGTGGGAACTGGAATTGGTACTTAAAATGAACTAAAGATAGTTTGTTTCCTTTTTTAAAAATTAATTGTAAAAATAATTCTGATAAATTTTATAAGAAATAGTTTTGGATTGAAACTTAAAGTTTCATAGGATTTATTCAAACAAATAACATGTAACACTTGTGTTTCATAGGTGGCATTCAGAAAATGGAGCATCTATGGCAATTTTATGTATGGTAACTCTATATTATCAGAGTTCATATTTCCAGGGCAGCTGTGAGGATATTGAATATGATATTGAAGGAATAGATGATTCAAAAATGTGAAGTATGTTTCTGCAAATATATGCAATACCATCTATAATGTGTTACTGAAAGCTCAACACAGACAACTTTGGTATTTTATTTACTTCAGTAATTAAAAGGTCAGAGAAATTTTAACATAGGAATAACTAGGTAATACTAATACTATCTTCTTTCCATATATATGATTTTATTGTCAAAATACTTTATCTCCTACATGTCAAAAAATATCAAGACAAGGGGAATTGTGGCATGATTTAGTCTACCCACAGACTAGCATTGTTCCAAAAAAATATCTGCCAGAAGCCACTTGCTATGAAGCCAGGAAAGTTATATGGCATTGTAATACATGAGAGAAATATAAAACTCAGTATATAAGGAATTATCAAAGAATGGGAATGGATGCAAGGAGAGTAACAAAATGAGAGAAATAGAGGTTATAAAATTCTGCTGGGAATGCAAACTTCTGTGGTGATTGTGTTTATAGGCCTAAGTAAATGAGATGGTTTTCAATAACATGAACGTGGACTCTCTGGAATTGAAAGATAATGTTGTCGCCTGCAAACTCACTAGGACATCTAAAACTCTTCTGATACTTTCTCCAGGGGTCCAAAATAATGTTATGCCACCAATGTCCTTTCACAGAAAACTTTTATTCTAGTTCATAATCTTTCTGTTGTTTGACCCTCTGAGGTCTTGAAATTAAACTTTGTTTGAAATTTAATTAAACACTAAAACAAACCTCAAAATGTCCAAAAATATTAATTCTAAAAATCTTTAAATAAATTAAGAGTTGTCTTTCTAGGATATTCGTCTATAGCAGCTGTGATAATAGAGGATTAGGTGTTATCCCAAGAGTAATTTAAAACAATACAACAATAAAGTCTTTTGAAGAGTTCTGGGAGACTATTGAACTTGTACCTAAGTGAGATTATTCTGTTTGTGGATGCAGAGATAATGGAAGGAAGCTGCATGAAAGAAAGAAAACGTGGAGGGGCGTTTACATGGTCTATCGATCTCTGGGAGTTGAGAAATTACCCTATGAGGAGCAACTAACTAAGTGCCAAAAGAATGCTGTTTGCCTTTTCCCTTTGACAGTGGCATGCAGAAGAGGTACCTGCTTTTCACATTGAGGAACATGGACTTACACCCATCTGTTACCAACTGCCAGCATAATCTCCTACTTAGAGAAAATTAAGGTGAAAAATTAAATGTGATATCAGACAGATTTCTAGCATAACTCAACACTCTTAATATCTGTCTAGTGAGGAAAAAAATTACCCTTGATTTATTGCCTGCACCACTTGAAACTCATATCCTCAGAGGATCAGCTCCCAACACTCAACTAAAGGACAATGGCTTCATCGAGGACTTCACGAGTCAGACACAGGTAATGGATAAGGAAAATCTAATGCATTGTAGATGAACAGAGAGAATACATTGTTTTATTTCTTTTTTTTTCATTGTTTTATTTCTTAAGAAACCAAGTAAGTCTAAAAGATTTACAAACACTGTTACATAGCTGCCAAATCTTACAAATAAAAGGGCAGTATTAAAATATGTATTATCTTTAGAAAGCCTGCTGGTTATGAATCAGTCTCTTCAGAAGCTGTCACCTGCTCAGTGAGGTAGCACAGTGGGAATGGCGTTGCCATATATGTAGTTATTTATCATCACAGCGTTCACAAATACAACGGAATTAGTGCTTTGATTTATACTTAAGATTTGCTTTATTCGCCTACTTTTCTGGAATCGAGACAATTTGATTAATATCATAATACATCGGAGATGGTTGGCCTCAATAAACAATACCAGAAATAGAAAGATTATAGTGAAGGACAGAATTTTTTGTACTACTTGTGGCATGAAGCTGAGAAAACAGCAGGCAATGATGTTCCCCCATGTTATCAGTCAGGGACCTGGGTGACCCAACGTTGTGTTAGACTAAAGTGTGCATGTAACTCAGAAAATATGCAGCCCTTTTAATTTTGTTTGTAGACTTTTTTCTTTTGAAGACTTAGTCATTTCCATCCTGTGAATTCTTTACCCACCACTTAAGTCAACCTCTGAATAAATATAAACCTTCATAATTGCCTCAGACTATTCCCTGTCATACAGCATAGGAACTGAAAACCATGGTTTACTATATTATACGCATTTACCCTTTAAAAATCACACAATTATTGGTAGAAATAGTATAAAATGATATTTCAATAAGAAAAATATTCCATTTAAATATTAATAATATTATTAAAGTAAAAGAAAGTGTGCATGAATTGGATATTTTATTTATAGGCTATAAGACCCTAAAATAGGAAAATAAAAAATCATGTGAAAAATAGGGACAATGTAATCATTTCTTTTAATCTTTGGAGAATCAGGAGCTTTTGACATATTAAAGTCTTATGCAAAAGGATTGTGATCTTTCAGACACAGTCCCTTTAGTCTTAGGCAATCAAATCAATTTGTCAACATGTTGACTTGATGACTGAATTATACTTAGAAAGCATTTCCACTTGTAACATTAAAAGCTATATATATCAGTGTATATCAATGAAAATATAGCTAGCTATTATTGCAAGACCTTAATTAAAGCACATGTTGAAAGTTCTATATTAAATGGACTGAATAATCTTTGTCTTGAAATATAATGTTGTAAAGTAATCATTTAAGAGTATTTAACCTTAAAAATAGACAATGAAAGTTTTTATCACAAAAATATTTCTAAAATTTAAGTAGTAAATGACTAATACAACTCTTTATGAATTTTAGATAACCTATAAAAATAAGCATCCATTTTTATATAAAGCATATTCTGCAATAATTAGTTATTTCATTTTAGGTAGGAGGAGTATAGAGGTATTTCCTGTCTATATTTTATCTTAAGATTTATTCTACGTGACAGAGGAGTATTAAGGTTTGAAAAGGACAGTAAATTTGGTAAGCCAGTATTGACAGGATAATTCAGTGTTTTATATTCTAAGACATCCTCTATGAATTTGTCATTTTGTTTATATATTTGTAATAGTAAACATTTTATGTACTTAATATCCAATTATATTAGAAACCACTATGCAGAGTGTACCACAAATTGATAAAAAAAAACTAATGAATCCATTACACTTTTTAAGATAATGATTTCAGTATTAAACAAAAAAGCTATTTACAAATTACTTGACAATGACATTTCATTTTACACTGAACAATAAATAATTCTCCTATCCTAGTTCAGAACAATATAAAAATAATGTTCTTACTAGTCCTTTTTTTTTTCTAAAATGGCACATCAAAGGAGAAAGTTAAGCATTACCACTGAGATGAAGAAGCCTGGGAATGGTCGAGCAATGTCAAGGAAAGGGCTTCGCTCGCACCATGATCTGTCAGTCACTCAGACAATGAATGCTAGCACTGACCACAGCCCTCCCCACTGTATGGGCAAGCTCCATACGTTAATTCAGAAATCTGTCCATCACATGTATGCTGAATCAGGATACAAGTTCAAGAGAAATTACTAATAAACCTATCTCTTTCACTGTCACATTCCAACTTGACAGTACAAGAATATGACACACAAATACTGTAATGGTGGGTAAATACAAACATACTTTACGTGATTAAAAAATAATTGATACCAAAGAGAGAGTAGTCGCTTTTTATGATCGTCTTTATTCCCACTAATAAAATAATTCAAGAATGGAGTCAAACAAAGATTCAATAATTGCAAAGGTAAACAACTGTAGAATTCAATATAAAACTAAAAATATATTGGCATTCTTTACCTTATAATGCAAAAATCTATGTTTTAGTGCATTTATAATATCAAACTCTTTTGTTACTCTTATCAACAATAAAAATATGTGCATCAAAGATAGTAGAAAATATGTCGTTGTAGTTTAGTAGCATGTATTTTATAAATAATTATACACTTTAATTTATCAAATTGTCAGAAATAGTAACAATATAGCATTTTAATATTCTAACTAGCATTTATAATTGAGAAGTTATGATTCTTATACTCATTTATTAGTTACTGAGGAGTTATAACTCCTATATTTACTTATCCTCAATGACATATTAGGATAAAGAATGAGAACAAAAACAAGAAAATAAATATCTTGGTAAAAAACATGACTTTTTAATTACTATTTTCATGCTTCCATGTGTGATATAGGGAGTCTATCAGAGATGAACATTCATACAAAGTTCACAGGGAATTTAAAATCTTCATTCCAGCCATCTTGGACTTATGTTCCAGAACCAAGGCTAGTGCCTAATACATAGATTAAAGAGCTTTAAAGGGAACAACTATATACTACTATCTTGCTTAGCAGTTGAAGGAGGAGGTTTATGTATGCAAGCAGATAAATGGAAGCTAAGACAATTGGAAGAAGAGTTTTTCACAATCAGGTACCTTAATGTAAGCCAAGATGAGTCATTGGGGCATCTTGATGTCAGATCCCTAAAATAGATTTTCATAATTTTCCACTGGGTTTTCCATCAAAGAGATCAAATTCTACCTCAAACTTAAACTTGCTTCAACGTGGAAACAAACTGGAGAAACATCCACACTTGTCTCGCTTTGTCACGCTAAATTTTTAGTGGTTGCATTTTTAATTTATTTTTAATGTTTTGTTAAAATGATCTTCTTTTACATTTTGCATACCCATCCTAGTTCCCACTCACTCCCCTCCTCCCCATGCCCTCACCTTCCCCCAACCCAGCCCACCATCCACTCCTCAGAAAGAAGAAGGATTTCCATGGGAGTTAAATATTTTCTCTTAGACCAGCCTCTCTCCCAGCACAAATAATTGCAATCAGACCAAATCAGGCCAAATTAAAGATGCCTATGCTTAATGAAATGCTCCCGGGTTACCCTCAAGAAACGCAGAGAGTGGAAGAGAGAGAAGGGGAGACCACATGTTCGTTCTCTGGGAGACAGTTTAAATGGCCTGTGGGAGTGTTCTTGATCTTCCCTAGGGAGAGGTTACTATTTGGCGGGCTTTCTTGACTCTCTCTGTGGAGACATCATCATTTTGCAGACTTTCTCTGAGGTGGAGTTTTGACTGAGGCAACTCCCAGGGGAGGGAGCTTATGCCAGGGGTTGGGGCAAAGCTCCCAGACAAGCAATCCAGACTTTTTGTATAAAGGGATATTAGGGAGCTGAGGTGATGTTTCCTACAAAACAATGGGGAGTCAACAAAGTCTGACACATCACTTTGAGGCAGGACCAAGCTCTTCCCATATTTAGATTGAGCAAGGTACCCCTCCAAAAAGAATAGGCTCCAAAAATAGTTCATGTCCACAGAGAAGCTAGGTAACAAAGAGAACCCTAAGAGAGCCATATGTGTAACTCCTGGGAAGGGAAAATAGACAAGATCTCCTTAGAAAATTAAGAATGGGGGAGGGGTAAGGTGGAAGTAGGGGATGGGGAAGAGGAGAGGAATGAGCACAGGAGGGAAGAGGAGGGTTGAGTTTGGGATGGACATAAAGGGAGATCATGGAAAGAGACATCTTGATTGTGGAAGCTCTGTCACACCTACTTTAAAGAAGTGCATTTGCTCTTTGATAACGTCTTTGCCTATATAAATTTTTGAATATTGACACAAAATTGGGACATCTTTTGTTTTGATATAATATATATATATATATATAAATTTAAATTATAGAACCTTTAAGAACATCCTTTGTAGCTTAACTTCTCAAGATATTGGTGCTTAATTTTTAATTTAAAGTTAGATTTTTTACTTCATTAAAATAATATGAAAGTCTCATAAATAAGTCACACCAACCATATATGCCTTTTACATTTATAATATACAAGTCTCACAGAAAATTGCTCACCATTCAAATTCACTCATTAAATTTTATCTTTGCCATTATTTTAATTATTATTTATAGTTATTTAAATCCTTATTTAATTATATGGCTAAATATGTTTCCAATCTATTTTTATAGAAGAATATGAGGTTCTACCTACTTATTATTTAATTCACTTGTTTTCCTTTTTTTTAAGGTTTTTACCTTGAAATAATTTGGTTAAAAAGCAGACACTTTAATCATCAACCCTGAGGAATAATTGTCAAGACAGGTGGAGGATCATAGTATGCTAGTAAACAGCCAGAATTCCTGGTTCTTTTGCTTGGCGCATATTGAGCTACAGTTTCAGTAACTGCCTGAGTCAAGTGACACAGAAGACAGAAGTTGTAGAAGAATATATACATCCTAATAGAAGCAGCAAAGTTAAAGGAAGCAAATGTTCCATAGTATGCTGGTCTCAAGAAACTAAGGGAAAAGTCTTTATAAATGGAGTCTTTACTGTGTGTTTTACTCCAGAGCTGAAACAAAGGACCTGCAAAATAGGCTAAAGAGGTTTTTATATTATAAGCAGTGATAACAGATGCTCTTAAAAGCGTCTGCAATCACAGCAGAAAGAACAAAAGGCAGGGGGGTCTTAGGATCCTCCTAGATAAGGGGCGAATTGTATTAGGAACAAGAGAAACACCCACTTTCGCTTCCAGTATTCAGTAAGTATAAACGGGAAAGTAGAACTACCTCGGTTTCTGATTTTACCTTCCATCCTTTATATCTTTTGGCTGCAGAGTGTGTATATGTGCGCATTCACATGAGGATTTACTGCATTTGTAGATTAGCAAATTATCACTACAATCACAAAGAAACAAGACAAAATAACAGCCTACAGAATGGGAAAAGATCTTTACTAACCCCACA
>LOEQ01001943.1:193378-205989 GCA_001685075.1 Bramus lutescens
TGTGTGTGTGTGTGTGTGTGTGTGTGTGTTTCAAAGAGAAGGGGTGATAAATATAGATAAGTCCTTGGAGCAGAGTTTGGAATTTTCTAATCTAAATAAATACATTCTGTTCATGAGTGAAATTTTTTGCTTAAATCCAAGAATTTTAACGTGTTCCTTTTGCAGCCTGTCATAAAGTTTTGGACTTAGTTGACTATTATACACAACGATGTAAACCAATTTTGTATAATAATATTAACACGTCCTTAAAGAAAGAGAAGTGAACCAGGAAACAATAATTTCTGTCCTAGAAAATTCGTGAATATTATTCCAATATCAGATAGCTAATATCATGCAATTCTATATTTTCAGAATACTGATAAAGGAAAAATATTTTTGTTTGCTATTTTAAAGTTTTCTAAATTATGATAAACACCAAAAAAACTATAATCTTATTTATATTTTTAAATACTAGCTACAATTATCAATATGACATATGCAAATGGAAACAAAATCATGTTTGAAGAAACAGTATATGTATAAATAAACTATGATACTTATATAGGTCATAAACAAATTAAAATAAAATAACTTAATTAGAGAGAAAATCAAATTAAGTATGGGCCAAAATTAAATTCACATTGTACTGCTCAACTTTCAACAAAAGAATTAGAGAATTAAAATGGATAAATAATATCAGCTGTGGTAGAACGATTGGATGTTTGGAAGTAAACAGAATTTTGGCTTTAAATTCATAGAATACAGAAGCTAAGAAACAAGGAAGACACCAAGAGAGAAGTAGATGGATCCATTTGAGAAAGAGAAATACACAAGATCTCCCTAGCTAGCTGGGAGCATTTCGGAAAGAGGGGAGGATGCAAGAGGAAAGAGATGAGATAAAGGGAGGGGAGAACATGAGGGATCTGGATGGCTGAATTTGGGGAAGGACAGAGCGGTAGAGCAATGAAAGAGATAACTTTCTTAAACAAAATAATGATATTTCTGACAGTTGTTCAAAGCATAAGTGTCTATTAACTCTATGTCGTGTCAATTTACTCCAAGGAAATGACAAATATATACATATTGTACACAAAAGTTCAAAAAATTTTGTTCAATAAACACTAAACTAACCTTGAAAAGAAGGAAACACATTATCTTTTAACTATAATCAGTTGCATATTAATCAAACACAAAACACTAAAAGAAATATTCATAGGTACAATATCCATTAAGTCTAAATACAGTGAATGAAAATGGAACTCTACTTTTTCATTCACACAAAGATCTATAAATTTCAAAGTGTACTATAGGAAGAGAAATAAATTAGAACTGCCTTTGGCCAAGAGAGGATGGATATATAGCTTACTGGTTTGTGAAGAAGATTCTAGAGATCATGGAATCTCTTTTTTTGTAGTATTGTATGTATATACTTATACGTCTTATGACTGCTTAAGTAATGCAATATAATAGGACATTTTTGACAGAATTTATACCCAATAAGACCTTTTAAATAAACACCAAAGTAAGTTATTCTTATTCTATTCCTCGATTTAGAGAATGTCCCATTCTAGTTAATAAGAATGAACAACATTAATTAGTAATCACTTAACATAATAATCTCTAAAGGAAAGAATCTATGATTTTCTTACATATTTGTGTTGGGGGGTGGTTCTGATATGGCAGACATGGAAATTGGAAGACAATCTGCAGGGATTGTTTCTCTCCTTTAATCCTGTAGATTCATAGGATAGAACCCAGGCCCTCAGGTTTAAGCAGAAAGCACCTTTACCTGCTGGACCATCTCATCCCACCTTCATGATCCATTTGTTGTCTCTTCACACTATAACTAAATTTTCAGCAGATCATTGCTTTTTATCAGAGGAAATGTGAGGGCATACACTCAATGTTGTCCCTTCTTTGATGTAAAATGCATTGATGTTACCAAAGCAATTTCATGTTAGAAAGTTAAAAAACACATATAAGTCAAAAAATATCAGTGCTGCCAGAAACACTTTGGACAAGAAAATAAAGTGTATTCCCTGAACACTTGTCCAATTCAGTGAAAATAAATTCATGTCTTACCATAATTGAAGCACTCCAGTGTAATTAACCTGATACCAGATGGATAGCTGCTTCACCCAAGAGAATAGTCAAAGTGACGCATGGGTGTTTTCTACAGTTGAAATATAGCCACTTGTCTGTGGAGAGAGTCAGTACAGACATGGAGATAAATCCTTTCTCCTGATTTCAGTTGTTACTTCCATCCATACCCTTTATGACTAGTTGGTGACGGACCATTTCAGCAAGGACATGGTAGATAGAGATGGCATTTATGGATAGTCAGATAAAATCATTTGTGTACCACACTGAACTCTATGGTGAAATGTCTTTTGATAAATATTCACACAGAAAATTGATACTCTCCTAGTTTTGGATACCTTGAGAAGTTGATCTGCATCATTCTTTACCAGTAAAGAATTATGTCCATCTTCTTCCTTTTGTCCCTTAGGCCATATAGAAAATTGTAGACTAATGCTTATGCTACAGGGAATAAAAAAGCTGTCAATCAGATTCATTTTAGGTAAGGTAGAAAGCAGTAGTGTGCTTCCCCAGGGATGTTTATCATAACTGCTTTTACTACACATGGCTAATTAATCTTTCAGAAAAACTGGAAGGTATTATTAATAAGGGTTTGAGGCAAGAATTATAAATTATGTTATGTCTTTTTGCATATAATGTAGTAATGTATTCTTAGTACACAGTAAAGAATAAAAATTATTATGAATTATATCCCAATATTAAATTAATGTTTGTAGCTCAACAATCTAGTCAAATAATATAACCACATAAATATATACATATATATTATGATCATTTTTGTTGTAACAACTTTAAAGCAAAGATACTTGTGAACAAGTTTATCAAAGTTAAATAGATAAACATGCAAAACTGTAAGTGATGCAGTTGTATTATGCATATTGTCCTATTTCTTAGAATATGATAACACATTCTAAGCATTGTGAAATAAGGCACTGATATGTGATCAATTCATGGAAGTTGCTGAGGACAAATGTCATAAGAGTTATCTCCAGGACAGAGAAAAAAATTAATTTCTGAAGCATAAATGTTTATAATTGCTTAATTAATCTTGATTTCCCAGAGGGGAAGTACTGCATTTAATAGCATGGCTTTAAGAAAACTATTAACTTTAAAAGCAATGCTCACATGTCAAGAAACTCTACTCTTTGATTTTTCATCAGCATCCTTTTCTGGGACAGTTGGGTTCTAGGTGTTTTCTAGCATGATACAAAGGTTGTATGTTGAATCGTCTACTAGGGTATATATTAAAGGTTGGTTGCTATTACTCATTTTATATATAACCGGCTAAGGAATTAAATGTAATGGATTATTTAAACATTTTATTTTATCTAATAGCATTTTTAACAAAAAATAAGCAGAGAAACATCAGAATTGACTAATATCATACATCAAATGTGCCTAACAGATATTGAAAATTAAAATATAGCACAGAAAAACCTCAGGGACATGTTAAATCTATTCTGAAAGGAATGTTTATAGACCTAAGTGTCTATATTAAATGATCCAGCAGAGAACTTCTTGTTGTAGCTCAAAGATTCAGAGAAGAAAAGCAAACAGAAGTCTAACTCAGCAGATATCTAGAACTTAATAATAATAATAATAATAATAAACAGATGAGAAATTAGTGAAATAGAAATTATGAAAACAATACAAAAATAAATTAAACTGAGCTATTTTTTTGATAAGGAAAACCAATACAGAATGAACTTTGTCCCAAATGACCAAAAAGACCTTTCACAAAAGTTTGACAAATTTCTTGAATCACCCAAACTATCAAGATTAACAAATAGAAAAGTAACTACCTAACAAAGCATGTAACAAAGAGCAGATTCAAATATTAATAAGAAACATTTGGACTATGAATACTCATGACTAGAATATTCACAACAGGTTTTTAATCAGCCTTCCAAGCAAGAACAATAAATTCTTCTTAAACAAAAAAAAAAGGAAAATGAAGGACAAAAGAGAAAGCGAAAACAGATAATCACCTTTTAGCTCATATTTTAGAGCTTGTATTACTATGATACCTAAACTATTAAAAATGACAACATCAAAGAAGAAAACAAAGAACAAACAACCAAGCAAAAGAACCCTATAGACTTATATCTTTCATGAAAGAAAAAAATGCTCAAGGAAATTCTGGGAAGCTGATTACAAGCAGAAACCAATAATATTATCAATTATGATCAAGTTGGTCTTATAACTGGAATAAAAATTTGAATCAATATCTGCAGTACAATGATGATATTGAATCATATATTTGAATTTAAAGACAAATATATTTAATCTCTTAAGAGGAAAACTTTGACAAAATCTACCACTCTATCTTGAAAGAAATTCTAAAGAAATTCTGGCTAGAGGAATCATATTTTAGTTTAATAAAGGTTATATTGAGTAAATCCATATCGAGCATTGTTTTTCTAAGAGATTAAAATGGTAAAAAATACATTAAAATCAAGAATTGGACAGGGCCATAAAATATATTGAATTAATGTCTTCAAGTATGTAAAAGGCTTGTATAAAACAAACATAAAGTTTCTGAAGATAGAGATTGAGGGATACACTATAAAATGAAAAGACATTCTGTGTTTAAGGATCAATAGATTTATCATTGTGAAAATAATCATACTGGCAAAAGCAACTGACAGATTGAATGGTATTCCAATCAAAATGCCTACAGTAGCCTTCACAGAATTGTGAGTAGCATCCTAAAATTCTTAGACCAAAAAGCCTATTAGTACCCAAATCAAAAATAATATTCCTAGACCAATTGCTATTCTGGACTCCAAATACATCATAGAATTATAATAATAAAAAAGTATACTACAGTCACAAAAATAGACTTAAAAACTAATGAAATAAAATAGAAGATGCACACATGAATGGATAACTACCACATGTTATTTATTCACTCATTTGTTGAAGGAGATTTAAAGTCTTTTCATTTAATGGACTAAAGATGTCAAACATTTCTTTTGGTGTTTCTCATCCTTCAAATTCTCTGTACCCCATTTTAAATTGGTTTGTTTATTTTATTGATATCAAGATTTTTAGCTCTTTATATACTTTGCATATTAACCGTTTATCAACATGCACATGGCAAAAATCTTTTCCCATTCTGTGCATTGCAGCTTTGTTTGAGTGAAAGTGTCCTTTTCCATGCAGAACTTTTCATTTCATGAAGTCCTGTTTGTTGTTCTTAGTGCCAGTGCTGTTGGTGTTCTGGTTAGAAAGACGAGCTAAGATTATTCCTTACTTTCTATTCCATCAGGTTTTGTGTTGTTGGCTGTGTGTTGAGGCATTTGATCACCATGGACTGCAGTTTGGTGCAGGTGATAGCTACGGATGTTTGCATTCTGCTACATGCTGACTTTCAGTGTCATCTTCATTCATGATTTGATGAAGATGATGCTATCCTTTTCCTAGTGTATATTTCTGGCATGTTATTTTAAAAAATCAGGTGTCCATAGATGTGTGAATTTGTGTTTGAATCTTCAGTTTGATTTCACTATTTCATATTATTTCATATCTGTTTTTATGTCAAGACTATGCAATTTTTATTAATCTAGTTCTATAGCATCAATCAAGGATGGTGATACCTCCAGCTGTTCTTCAATTGTTCAGTACTTCTTTTAGCTATCTTGTGTCTTCTTAGTTAGTTTGCTTGGTTTGTTTGCTTTTCCATAATAAGTTGAGAATTATCCTTTCAAGGTCTGAAAAAAATTGTGCAAGAATTTTGTTGGAGCCTGAATAAAATCTGTAGATAGTTTTTGGTAGGATGGCCATCTATACTAGATCAATCCTAATGACGTGTGAGCATGGGGGGTTGTCTATATTTTTGTATCTTTTCAATGTCATTTTTAAAAGTAATAAAATTTCTATAATACAAATCGTTAAATTGATTGGTTGGTGTTACATCAGGGTATTTTATATGATTTGTGTATATTGTGAAGAGAGTCATTTCCCTGATTTCTCAGCCCAGCCCATTTGTCTTTTGTATATAGTAGGGTTACTGAGTCTCCCCTACCCCTCTCTTATTTTGTGTAATTCTTGTATCCAGCCACATAACTGAAAGTGTTTGTCAGCTGTATGGGTTCTCTAGTAGAATATTTTGGGGTCTCTTATTTATACAATCATATCTGTAAATAATAATACTTCTTCCTTTCCAATATGTATCCCTTTGAATTCCTTCATTTGTTTTAGTGCTCTCTCTAATACTTCAAGTAATATACTGAAACAATATGAAGAGAATTGACAATCTTTTCTTGTTTCTGCTTTTAGAACTGCATTGAGTTTGGAGTTAAATTGTGTTATAGAACTTTTCTGCATCTAATGAGATAATCCTGTGATTTTTTTCCCTTTCAATTTCTTTATATGGTGGATTTCATTTACTGATTTTGCATAATAAATCATGCTTGTATCTTTGGAATGAAGCATACTTGATTATGATGCATATTTTCTTGGATTCAGTTCGCATATATTTTATTATTTTGCCAATATTTTCATATGGAAAATTGGTCAGTATTTCTCTTTATTTGCTATATTGCTGATGTGTTTTAGGTATCATGGTAACTGTAGCCTCATAATTCAAATTGATCTACAAAAATAACCAGCTAAATCACTCTTAGGAATGTACACAAATGTTGTTCCATCCTACCGCAAGGAAAATGTTCACTTATGTTCATTGTGGCTTTGTCAGTGATAGCTAGAAAACACAAAGAACTGATGTCCCTCAACAGAGAAACAGATAAAAAAGAAATGTGGTAAATTTCTACAATGGCGTATTACTCAGCTCTTAAAAATATGACATAATAAAATTCACAGGCAAATGGAAAGAACTAGAAAAACATTATGAGCCAGAAGACAAACATCATATGTATTCACTTATAAGTGAATATTAGTCATTTAGTAAATGATAACCAAGCTACAATCCATAGACCCGGAGTAGTCATGTAAAGAGTAAGGCTCTAGGGGGGAATGCATGAATCTCTCTAGAATGGGGATATAGAATAGATTTTATGTGCAGACTATGTATTGGTAGAGATAGGAGCAGAAGGGAATCACACGAGCAAGATAGAATGAAAGAAGAGAATGTGGGAAGAGATGGAGGGAATTGAAAGGGCATTTGTATGATGTGGTCTCAGTTGAATTCAAGTAGGTTGCTGAAGGTAACCCATGGTAATCCCCAAACAACCCAGTCTAGGGCTATGACAAAGAGCTGCTTTCCACAAACTCAGAGTGGGAACTGTTGCAAAAGACAAAATCCACAAAATTCTAGCTGCTGCCAACATGGAAGCTTCATTCCAATGTTCTAATCTTTTTGGTAAAGAAAGGTACTTGGTAGGCTACCAATAAAAGGTTGATACCTCCCAAGTGACAAAACTTGTTGCCTACAGTCTTTACTTCCTGCAAAATATGCTTGGATGATGGTGGCACAGAACTAGTGCGAATAGACAACTAATGTTTGATTTCACTTAAGGTCCACTTAACAAGAATGAATCATGTCCAACACTGTTTGGGTAACTGCGAACAAGAAACTAGACCCAAAGACCTAGGGGAAAACAAACACAATTGCTCAAAATTAAACTAAACTGAAATAAAATTAAAAATAAAATGATTCTCAATGGTATTCTGGTATCTGCACAGATCAGTGTCTTATCCAGTCATCATCAGAGGGTCTTCATCTGGCAGCAGATCGGAATGAATACGAACCCCATAGCCATACGTTATGTGCACAGAGTCTGAATTGGAGGTCTCCATCGAATCTCCCTTAGAAAGAGATCAGGGATTCCTGTTGGAAAGATTATAAGATTCAGAGGAGGTGAAGGATGCCAGGAGAATAAGGCCCAAAGAATGAATTGACACCGATATGAGTTCACAGACACTGAAGCAGTAAGCATATAGCCAACATGGATCTACACCTATGTTATAGCTGCTAGCTTAGTATTTTTATGGGAATCCTGACTTTGCGAACTATTGAGTCAGCTCTTTTAACTGTTCTTGGGATTTCTTTTCCTTCCTGATGGGTGCCAAGCCCAACTTTGACATGAAAGTTTTTGCTTCATCTTACTACATATTTTTCCATGTTTGGCAGTTATCTCTTAGAAGTCTATTTTCTTCTAATGAGATACAGAAAGTACATTGATCTAGAGAGAAGAAGAGGTGGGTAGGAACTGGTGTGAGTGGAGGGTGGAGAAACTATAATCAAGGTATCTTTTATCAGAAAAAAATCTATTCTCAACTTAAAAATAATAATAATAATAATAAAATGCTGAATCCCTTGAACATTCAGTAGTGTTTCATGATTGCTAGAAGAGAAGCAGGAAGGATTTGATCAAACAAAAGGCATTAGAAAACTGCCCTGCATCTAAACATGTATGAGCCATCTGGTATAGGAATAAGAATTTCTGTACTTGGGAGTAAGAATTCCTTTATTTGGAAAAAAAGAATTCAGTTATGCTGGATGTATTGGATCAGATACTTAAAAATATTGGATGACACATAAGAAAACTACATAAATTCTGCTGAAGTTACTCAAAGTCTTCACACTGATTCCAAACAGATACACAAGCAACAACAATGTAAATTAATTTGATTATAATTATTTAAGTTTGAAGTGCTCTGTTAATAAAAGAAAAGAAGCCAAATACTATTTTGTTAATGATCCAACTCTAAAAATTGAGATGTGACCCTGGGTGAATCTTGTTGTTAATTACATCTATTACTCTAAGTACTAGGTGTCATCTCAAATGATTTCAAACTTCAATATAGATTTTATAACTATTCTGTTGATAATGAGTCCAAAGGAAACTGAGCAAGTGAAGAGGGTGAATTGTGGTTGCCAGATTTTTTTAAAATTATTATGTCTATATTAGAACATCTACAAAATTATCACCGATTCCTTCTCTTATTCCAACTCTCCATAAATCCTATACTTCCTTTTGAAATCATAATCTCTTCCAAAATTATTATTGTTTCACAACACACACATACACATAGAATCTATTAAGGGTTTCTTTAATATTAATGTATACATATGAATATGTATATATGTTTGTGTATATGTGTGTGTTTATAGACATTCATTTAGGATTTGATAATCTATCAAGAAAATCTAAAGAAAAATGATTCTGCCTCTCTCATCATCCACTGATAGCTTGTAGCCCTTTATTTATAGGGGAGGCTTATAAAACACCTCAATCCATACTAACATGAGGTCTTTTCTGTCATTAGTTTCATCTTATTTACATAACCTTAATACTGATATTTCATTGGTGTAGCATTCTTTTCACACCTAGATGATATTATCTCTGTCTCAGAATAGATATCCAAATCACAAGATTATTACAACCTTTCTGCTTTTTTATGTGATATTTCCTGAGACATAGGTGAAGGAGTTCTATGGTAGAGGTCCCATTGGGGGCAAGCACTAGAAGACTGATATATATATATATNACACACATTTTTTGTAAGTTGTAGATTTCTGTAGTTTCTGGTTTCTGTAAAATGAAGTTTCTTTGATGAGAGGAGAGAACTGAAGTAATCTATGGGTATAAGGCTAAATAATTTGAAAGAAATTACATAGATTTGAGGAATTACAATAGTTGGATTTATTCCAGGGCCTATGACATTGACAACCACAGATAATAACCTACGTTTATAGTACCAAGTGTGAATTTCCTCATATTTGATAATTATACATAATTAGATACCTGGTGGTTACCCCAAGATAAAAAATGCCATTTTTGCACCATTGAGTATATTTTTCCTTGACGGTGATTATTATAATGTATAAGGTTTATAGCGGAGTAAAACTAATGACTGATTTTCACCTTCAGCAGCTTTCATAGAATCTTCAGAGAAGATGAGAGCTTGTCCTCAAAGTGAAAGTTTCATTAATCTTCCAGATCACATATATAAAATCATGCACACACACACAGACACACACACATAATTCTTGCACTGAATATTCAATGTAAGTAGAGTCATGTGATCGCTCAGGCTCCATAGTTGTGTAACTGCATCATCTGAAAATCAAAGTCTCTTCTATCAGGATGTCAGGTCAAGAGACAGTTTGAGTCAAGCATGAGCAGTTTCAAGATCCGGCTTTAAAGTTCCACAGATGATTTCCACGCACATTTCATCAGCTCAAGTAGTCATCTGGACACACCTGGCTTCAAAGAACTGGGGACAGCTCACAAAATCGTTCTCAAAGGCTTCCTTCTTTAAAAGACCATCCTACTCTTCAGTGCTTTAAAATTTACTACAACTTCAAAGTATTCAGTAGACACTGACAAGAAGAAGGGAAGTCAGCAGAAACAAAGTAAAGTAGTTTTCGTCTTCACTCCTTTCCATGGCTAGTGACACTATTCAACTCCTGAAGCCTACCTACTGTCTTTGCTGAGAAAAGCTCAGTTCAGTCCAACGGTGAGTATTTGTATCAATGTCAGTTAGGTCCCTTAACCATTTTCTGTGTCTCATCTGTTAGGTCTCAGCATTTCTACATATGCCTTTGGATTAGGATACTCAAAGAATTTCAAAATGAAAATTTGTATTTTTCTCCTTGTTAGAAAATTCGCAGCTAGAAGTCTCTCCATCAATAAACCAAACATAGAAACAACTAAAATTCCTGGACAGTCTCTATTCCAGATCTACTTCTTACTATGGTTGTCACAACCTTAAATGAATCTTGGAAATACATTTTTGTTTGCATTGTGAACATGTCTCCCACAAATAGGTGCACTGATCATTTTTACATATTAATTTTCATGGAAACATCAAAAGTTTAAGATTTTCTCTTTCTAGCACACGTATAGTATGTATACTTTTCAAGCATGCCATTAAATTTGAAATATTTTCTTAAACATGGAATTAATAATGGGTATATAGCTTAGTCAGTTGTAGTCTTTCATAAGTAACAATGAAAGAAAAAAAATACACCAGACCTAAAATCTGTATCATCTTATTTTAGAAACTGTACTATTAATAAAAGAATCAAGATATGCATTTTTGGAGATGAAACAAAACCAAAACAATTTTGTGTTTATCAGGTTTTCTGAATGGTGTTTAGTGAACAGTGATTGCATATTTAAGCAACAAAACCACCATTATAAAAATTTTGAAATATATAAATTAATTTTGTCTATTTGTAATTATCCTTACATTAACTTGATATACTTTTAAAACACTGTAAAATATAAAGCTACCTTTACTATTTAGATAAACAGAGACAATATAGCATCTTGAGGGCCAAACTATTACTGGATAATTTTTAAAAAATCACTATGAAAATGTTAGAAATCTGAAGTGAGAAAAAATGTTGTAAGAGGTACAGAAAAGAAAAAGGGGACATTAGAGAGAGGACATAGCAAAAAGTGGGAAATGCATAGAAATGTGTGCAGTTGAAGAGAAATATCTGCAATTATTTTAATCAAAGAATTGGATCCACCTTTTTTCATTTTTCCAAAGAAGTTTAGGGAGGTAATTCTATTTTCTTCACTTGGTCTTTACCAGAGGAAACAAAGTGATGATGTATTCCTGTCAGCAAAATTCTAATTGCAGGAAACTATTGCTTGGGAACACATATTTATCTTGGGTAAATTATCTTTGACCTTGTAAGGGGAATAATCTGAAGACTTAGTGGAAAGTCTTTGAATGTCTATAAACTAGGACTCATTTGATTTGTACAGAGACGGTTCTCATCTTAAATGTGATTGCACTGCTTTATGTTTTGATCAGTAAATCTTACGTTTTAAAGACCTGTAAAGCCATGCTTTGCAGACTATAAATCAGATACAAAGAACACAGTGTTCACTCCAACACTGTCAAATTAATTTTAAAATATTTGATTTAAAAATATTTGAAATGTGTTCATCTCCCTTTTGACATAAAGAAAGAAGGGAGAAAATTTTATTAGAGTTCCACAGAAAAACAGGAAAATATACATACCTCCTTATTGTTGCCTACTAATTTTTGTTCCATATCTGCATAAATTCCCAGTTAGAGATAGATATAAACTTACAGACAGGAAAGGATACATGTTTGTGATTAAATTAGACTATGGACACAAACCCAATGGAAAACACAAGCCTAATTGACTCCTTGTCTAAGAAATTTTGTTCATTCTAAAAATAGATCAGCTAGCTGGGCAGTGGTGGCACACACTTTTAATCCCAGCACTTGGGAGGAAGAGACAGGCAGCTCTCTATGAGACTGAGACCAGCCCGGTCCATAAGAGCTGCTTCCAAAGCAACAGATAAACCCTGTCTCAGAAAAAAAAAATAAGTTCAGCTAAGTTAGCTTCACAGATGAGTTTTTCCTTTCTCAGACTGCTTTCACAATCTTCTAAAAAAAGGCATTTAATATGTAAAAAAATCTAAATTCTTGATGAAATACATACAAATTCAAGGTCTTGGTGAAGCTACATTACCTCTTGCACTTTTGCTTTTTCTTTTTTTCCATTTTCTTCATTATTATTAAAAATTTCCACCTCCTCCCCTCATCCCATTTTCCTCCCCTCCCCCATCTCCCCT
>LOEQ01001943.1:215116-225345 GCA_001685075.1 Bramus lutescens
CATATTACAAAAGCATTTGTTCAGCTATGTTCATAGCAGCATTATTTGTAATAGCCAGAACCTGGAAACAACCTAGGTGCCCCTCAATAGAAAAATGGATAAAGAAGGTGTCGTACATATATAGAGTTTTACTCAGTGGTAAAAAACAATGACATCTTGAATGAGCATGCTCTGTTCACTCGGCCACTAATTTTGAGAGTGTAAAAGAAACTGAAGTAACGCATTTCACTTCTTATGATATATGCTCCTCACATCTTTTTTATAGTTTTAATAGATTTGTATAACTATAGCAACACTGTGATTTTTTTCTCAAGGATTTCATCTCTTCTGTAGTCACAGAGTTCAACACATTCATTTTTTTGACATATGCAGGATGATAATAATTACTTCAGTTAAATAATAGTTTAGTGCTTATTATGTTATGTAACTTTCTTTTTAAAGTTCCTTTCATGTTGTATTTATTCAGGTTTCATGTAAGTGTCAATGCTAATTAAGAAAAATATATACCTGGAGTCATAAACATGTTTGAGGTTACAAATTAAATTCCCCACCTAAAACACAAGAATAAATTGCTAAGTATCCAACTTAAATCTTAAAAATCCAACTCTATTCTCTTTAAAAATGAAATACAAGAGTAAAAAGTAAATTCTACTAATTTAAGTTTTCCTAATTAAGGTTCAAATAACCTAGTAAATTTATTCTGTAGGCATTAGCACTATGGCAGTTAATTAGAAGATCATTAATCGAGAATTCTGAGGCCAACATATGTTTAGTCCCCTTTGTGAGCATTTCCTCAGTTATGATAGTCTATACTTGTGCTTTTTTCTTCAAATGAGAAAATAATCTATCTATGCAGACCTCTACATAAATTTTGAAGGTGGCGAATTCCTAATAATTATGGGATTGAGGAAAACAACGAGTAGACGTATTAAGATTTCTGAAATGTATAAACATTCGCCTTCCTCAACCATGAGTGCATGGCTCTCTAGAACAAACTTTTTCATACTGTCACTATTAACACTAGGGACTGGATTTTTTTTTTATTTTAATGTGCGGATATATCCTATATGCCACAGAATACTTTTGTGTATTTTCTGGTGCTTTTCCAATAGTTGTTGCTAACATCTTTCCTCCACTTCAAGGGGGAATGGCTAAAGTTGTCTCCAGGCCATTCAAGGTCCCTTGGAAGTCATATTCTGCCCACACCCACAAGCAGTTATGAACTCTACCTATATGTTATACTATTTTGTTTTAATAGTATTTTTATATTTATTTTTATAGTATTTATGTTTTAATATAATAAGATTTCCTTCATAATCAAAAAGAAAAGCCTTCTATTTCAGATACATCAGCTTGTACTTCTGTTTACCTTTCTTTGTCTAGTATGCCATTAATTTTCACCATAGGCCCACATTTTATAGGTTACACATTATAATGCCTTTGTGTTTCATTGTATGTTGCTCTATATTTAATTCTCCTTTCTTTACCTCTGTTATACTACCAAAACTTTTTTATATACTATGACCCATGCATATGCTTGTTTTAAATACCATTAGTGTTTTTAGTACAGAGAATTACAAAGGAAACATTTAAACTGGCTTACAATCATCATTCATATGACTCTTTTGACATAAAGAAATTCCTACACATGACTAGAAATTTAAACAGTACAGAAAGGTTCCAAACATATAGTTAGACATTAATGTATACAATAGCTTACTGTCTTTTGTAAGAGAACTTGACCACTCTGAGAAATAAATACCTTAAAAATAAATTCACCATATGTGGAAGGATAATCAGGGAGATATCTCAGTGGGTAAATCACTTGTGCAAGCATGACAATGGGAATTTGGAATCCTATAAGCTAAAATATGTTCATGAGTATGACATCTGGCCTATTATTACAACATTTCTAAAGTAGAGGTGGGATTCCTAAATAAGATGTAATTAGACTAGTTGAGTTAGTGAGTTCTATTTTCAAATGCGAAGTTCTGCGTTCAAAATTAAGATGGAGTGAAAATGAGTAAGATTCTAGATGTCAAGTTAATGCCTATACACTTGCAAGCTTGTGCACACGCGCACACACACACACACACACACACACACACAATTTTAGAACATGAAGCCTAAACAAAGCAAGATATATAGTAAAGAGAAAAGGCACAGGTCACAAATATTTCCTATTTTTTTCACACACATACCCACACTCCAGACACGTAGCTGTATACAACACTAACCTGAAAACACATGAACATACACACAGAAATATCATCACAGTATTTTGGACACGATTCTTCTTTTGGTAACTGTGTATGTGTGTGTAGATATACATTCCTATAGAGAGAGTTATCAGGTAGAAAAATTCTTAGACTAAAAAAAGAAAAAGAACAGAATAACACTTAAGTTTCAAGTCTTCGGATAACATTTGTATTTTCGTTAGTAAGGAAAGATTTGAAACAGGATGGTACCTGGAATAGAATTGTTATTTAGGGAAATTAATTTGACAAGAAAAGTAAGAGACTGGAGACAGGAGCACCAATTAGAGAACTAAACAATGGTCCTGGCGAGAGCTAATGAGGCTTCCAGTGAAATCATTGAAACAGTGGAAACAAATGGAAGGTTAATGCAGACTCTGGCCTTTGGCCTACAACCTACATTGATAGGGACAGTTATTAGGCTATGTGGACTCTTAATGCTGAGGCTGTTACTTTATGTTAATAAATTTTATTTTTAAATGTAAATAAATTTGTTAGACATGCATTGAAATCAATAAGCAGTTACAATGCTTTTTAGGAAGAGAAGAATATTTAAGTATGCCTTTGGCAGAGAAGCAGATAAACTTGGTGAAAAACAAAAGCTTCCAATCTTCCTGGGAATCCAAGTCACATAGCTCTTAAAAACTGGGAATCAACCCACCTCAGGATCCAGCAATTCCACTCTTGTGAATATGCCCAAAAGATGTTCAATCATACTACAAAAGCATTTGTTCAACTATATTCATAGCAGCATTATTTGTAATGCCAGAACCTGGAAACAACCTAGATGCCCCTCAACTGAAGAAAGCGTGGCACAAGTACAAATGAGAGTACTACACAACAGTAAAAAAAAAAAAAATGACGTCTTGAATTTTGCATGCAAACGGATGGAATTAGAAAACAGTATCCGGAATGAGGTAACCCAGACCCCCCCAAAAAAAGCGAATATGGTATATACTCACTCATAAGTGGATACTAGTCATAAACAAAAGGCAATGAGCCTATAGTTAAGGATCCTAGAGAAACTAAGTAATAAGGTGAACCCAAAGAAAAAACCTGGAAATTAGAATCAGACAAAAATTTGGGAGCAGGGGGTAGGGGGTAGAAGGAAGGAGAGAAGGGGGCTTGAGGAGAACTTGAGGGAATGGGATAGTCACGATGGAGGAAAGACAGATATGAGAGAAAGGAAAGAGACAACTTGATTGAGGGAACCATTACGGAGCTAGCAAGAAACCTGGCTCTAGAAAAATGCCCAAGAGCCCACAGGGATGAACCAAGCTGAGACCCTAAGCAATAGAGGAGAGAGTGTCTGAACTAACCTTACCCTGTAGTCAGACTGATGATTATCTTAAATATCACCACAGAACTTTTGTCCAACAGCAAAAGGGAACAGAGGCAATGACCCTCATCGGAGCACTGAACTGAGCTCCCAAGATCCGGTTGAATAGTGGAAGGAGTGAGAGTATGAGCAAGCTTTGCTGCATTAAGATAAATGCATTGTCTTCTAGTCATTTTCTGCAATTTGAGGTTCCTCTGTGTCACCTTTTTCCTTTAGGATTTTGGTGGTTAAGAACTGGGGCTTTAAAGAGGCTTTGAGGGTGCTTGGGAGAATTTCAAAATGACAAGAATTCCAAAAGCTGTGAAAAACACAGAGAGCCGTTGGCAATGAAGGGAAAAGTGTCATGAAGAGTCAGAACGAAAAATGGGGAATAAATTAATGGATTAAAAATGTGATAATTCAGATGCAACAGAGTTCAATGCACATTTGCTTCGTATGTATGGCATAGCTTTGAATGGACAAAAACAGCAATAACATCTGTGTGAACATCTGTGCCTTAGTACCTTAGAGTAGCTCAGCTTTTCTCAAATCAATTTTGAACCAGGTTAGAGAGGCCAAATCACGTGAGACATGCACAGCCTCACCCCAATAAGAAAACGTGTTCTGATCTCTGAAGGCCCAAGGTCACAAAGCAGAACCTGAACAATCAGATCATGATGTATTTGCTCATTTACTGGCAGTGGTCCCTTCTCACTTTCTTCTGAGTGATGACTGAGTCTTCATTAAATATAATAGGAAAATATACACCACCAGTTAGTGTGGTCAATTGTGAAGATAAAATTTTATGTAAAATAAACTAAATGTATTGTTGTACTAATCATTCTTTTGCTATAAGGAAAACTATTATTTCAATGCCAGAAATTATTTGTGGATTTATGAAGAAAATCAATATATTAAATATAAGGTTAGGTTGTTTGTTAATAGTATGAAGAAAGTAAAGAACTAGGGTGTTCTTATTTTATGAGATAAGAAAAGTATCATTAATAGAATTTGCACAGGTTTACAGAAAATGATCAAATAATAAGGATTTAAATATGAATGAGTAGTAAAGATTAAGTCTCTAAAGTCCACTATCTGAAAATTTATAAGAACTCTGCCTTGTCAAGCTCTGCCTCATGATCCATATTAATTTGTAAGAGAAGACATCACACGGGGCTTAGATTCTGGTTGTGAGTTAGAATAACCATAACGCATGTGGTCTTCTTGAGGTAAATTGTAGCCATGCAGCCTCATGGTAATACTTGTTAATAGCACGGTGTTATCTCTCCACTACAGAGCCACTAATGTGTCTCCACTGAAATTGCCTGCAACAGAGCCTTATTTACTTATTTAGGTACTGTGCCAGATTGTATCTTTTCTAATAATAATTTCAGAAAATATTTCAATATTTAGAATTTGCCACTTGCTTTAGAATTTTTATTGTTCTATATTTTGCAAGCAATGAAAGTGATAATGTTGAATCCTTATTATGGCAATTAAGTCTCTTTTTTCAAAAATCTGAGAATCAAGGGAAATCACTATAAATATCTAGTTAATAAATTATGCATATCACAGTCATTTCACTCAAAAAATGTTTAGTAACAACATGATCAGTAGTTAGCAAATTGTCAACTCACCAAAAACTAATAAATTAGCGTTTAGTTGCTTATGTTAGATTGTCACATTAGAAAAATACCACTTGTGGGAAGTTTGCAGTACTAATGATTTTTACAACACTTCTATTATCACGATTGTGTCCACAATAACTGTGTATCTATATAAAAATAACCAATAGGAATATTTCCATCACTTAAGTATGCTTTTGAAATAACAAAGATTGCCCTAGAATCAAAATGATTTGCATAGTTTTTATAAACTAAGGAGATAAAATGACTCATTGACCAAGGTAGAAAGAAGCAATTCTTTTTTGTCCCCATTGCCCTTCAATATTGTTGGTTGGTGCATCTGCCCTCTTGCTGACTCAGCTGCTGTCCTTCGGTGGCGTTTTAAGGGTTCCAAAGCTCATCACTTCAATGATGTTCCAATGAGATTCTTTGGGCTTCTGGGAAGGGCTGACAGTGGCTCCCTGGAATGTTTCAGGACTTCACAGCTAGATAAGGAAATCTGGACTGAACGAATAATGGCTGATGTGATGCAGACTTTATCCTACCACTCTGCCTATGTTCATCTCCGTCAAATTAAAACTCTTTTAATAAAAATAAAAGTCACTGAAGGATGAGAACTCTGGGAAAGAGACAAGGAAAAGCTTAGGTAGTTAGAAAACAAAGCAGATGTAAAAGAGTGTGTGCTTAAGTAAATAATTTTGGAGACAAGAATTTTTTTAAAGTAAACAGTTGCTTACAAATAAAAGAAAGAATACAAATTAGTGTTGCCAGCTACTATTCTTCCCTAGGAATCTTTAAAATGTTTTATAGATTTATTGACTATATGATTCTGTTTGATTTGTCATTATAGACTTTAGCTTTAGTTTGAAAATATAATGAGGCAATCAAAAGCATAATTTTAAGAAAATGTAGGGAAACAATGCTACACAAAAAGTTTGCAGTGAATTGGTCCTGAAAGAAATAATTACACTGTGTGGAAGAAATGTAGCATTGCAAAATAACAGCAAAAACTATAAATGTTCATTTGTTAATTTATAGTGATTGATGGTTGTTAAGAAAAATAATGGCTAGTCTATATGCTTCTAATATTTAGTGTGACTTTGAGTTCTTGCTTTTTATCTTAGGAAATATATTTCATAACTTTAATTCTTATTCTAACAATTAGTTGCTGTGGTAATTAATATTGATCATCATCTCAACAAGCCCTAGAATCACCTAGAAGAGAAAACTCTTTGTATATCAGTTAAGCATTACCGAATTAGTTTATCACCTGGCCATACTTATCAGAGATGATCTAAATTAGGTAAATTGAAAAAAAAAAAGAATCACCGTAATTCTGGGAAACACCATGCCATTAAGATGGCTTCCTGTACTGGATAAAAAGGGGAAAGACACTGAGATATAACATCTATCATTCTTTGCTTTCTGGAAATGTGGGATAGTCAGTTGCCTCAAGTTCTTTCCAGCGTGAATCCACTATGTTTGGTGAACAGGATCCACTAGAAATGTCAGCTGAAGCAAAGCTCCTCCCCTAAGTAACTTATGGTCAGAGCAACTGTTACAGTACACTGATTAATATAATGAAGACATTGCAGTTTTGGAAAACTTTATGTCACCAAAAGAGAAGAATTGGCATGAATCCTTTCAAAATGTTTTATAATGTATCAAATTCAATTCAACCAACTTTTAGGTGAGATCGGTATACACCAGGACTTTAACTACACACCTGTGTGGTATACATTAATAAAAAAAAGCATGCTTCCTAGGTATTCACAGAAAATTTGAATATTTGGTAACATATGTCAAGATACTTTGTTACATATTTTGTATAATAATTAAATCAAGTAAAAAGACTATTGATACGTATAGAGAGTAAGGCAAAAATCAGAAGGTGGGTGTTCCTATAGAGACAGGTTCTCACTGTGTACCCAAGGAAAGCCTGGAACCTGATGTCCTCGTCCTTTAATCACCTGAGTTTATAGAATGCAGCCATTTCTCACCATGTGTGACTTTATTTTTCATCTTTTATATTTATATACCACTAAACATTATTACTAGACAATCTTGGAGTTTATACTTTAATTGATCCTAGCAGATATTCATTGGATTTCCATCAGTCACCATTCAACATTGGCCAGTTTGTTCCTATCCTAACCAATCCAGCAACACTGGTCTCTGAAATGGTTTTCCTAGGTTAAACAAAGAAACAAAATACACAACAACAAAAAACCTTCTACCACATTTTATTTGTGGTTACTTTGGTAAAAAAAATAACCAAAAAGTATGTCACCATCTGTGATAATTATTACTTAATGCCTATACATTTTATCCTTGATATTTATAGCAAATACATACATACATAAATATATTTCCTATCATATTTCATAATTTTCTCCTTGCTATTTATTACAGTATCACTTTGAAGAAATCAATCATACTTATTTTAAGTTATATTTGGAACATTATTTATGGTGATGTGGAGGAAACTGCTGGTAACTGAGGTGAAGTAGCTTTTATTCCCCAAGCATATTGAAATTATTTTATGTATTCATCCTGAATGCTAGAGCCGTGTTTGTTCTCTTTGTGTCTGTATCTATGTCCACCTATACTTATACTTATCTATCTCTAAATGCCCATCCCAACGCTGCTTCTGCCTGTGCTATGAGCGCATATTGTCCACTCAGTAATTAGAGGGTTGTTTTCTTCCCTCTGGTCTTTGACCACTGTGCCAAACTTTCCCTGACATGGCAAGCTTCTTCACACAGCTCCTATTTTGCAGTTTTCTTGTCCATTCTCTGCATTATTGACTTATTTTTTATAAATGTGGTTTCTCTAGGCATTCTCTGGAGTCTCTAAATTTTATGAGACTAGGAGAAAGTGGATTAGATCCAAATTTTAAAAAATGATGCTTCCTGAGTCCTCAGAAACATAGTTGCAGATTTGCTTGGAATCGCCAGAGGAATTAAGCAGCTCCATGTTTCTTGCCAAAAATTATGAGATAGACGGCATGTTTTCCCATGTGTATTTTCAAGCAGTGTTTCTGTACTTTCACAATAGAAAAAAATCATTATTCTATGAACATGAATATGACTCTAATTATATGTAAATACTCATTTATTGCATATTATTTGAAGCTTTATAGACATAAATATATACTAATTGAAACTTTGATGTCATGAGATTTATAATTAAATTATTTATCATTCTTACCTATTTTAAACTGTATTTTCAGAAATTGAATCAATTATACCTTATGATATGTATTTATATAGTTGTCTTAATGCTGTAGCCTATTTTCTATCCAAATTAGTTGATTTTTTGGTATTCCTGCCCCAATCCTTTTTTAATTTTACCTAAAATCCCATATAGGAATGAAAATATTTTATTTTAATATGTTTTTTTTATCTGACACAATCATAAAATCCACTTTAATTCCTGAGGATTTAAAACACCCTGAGTGCTATATATTTGTGTGCTTTATCTCTTCCTCTAGAACTACTGCACTTATGAAACTCAACAAATAATTCATGTTTTCATCTGACAGAATCACCAGTGTAAAGTGAATTATCTTTTGGTTAGAAAATCTGCGATAGGAGGATCAAAATTGAATGACTTATGTGTTGTTAGAGTGCAAATAAACCAGAGTGCTTTGATTTTGTTTATGCAAACTCATATTGAAAGGAGAAGGAAGAAATTCTCATTATTCTGCCATTATAACAACTGTGATAGAAACTTGTAGGTAGGGAACAAAAGTAAAAACAGGAAAAATAATGGAGAATTGTAATATCTAAGAACACAATGTTCATAGTAGGAAAGAAAGTAGTTCCTGAGTGGGAGGGGAATACAGTATTATGAAATGGCTTACTGTTAACAGAGAATCACTTCTCATCAAGTTACATTCTAGTATGATTTAAAATTGAAATGCAATCATTTTTATAATTTATTTAAATATTAAAAATTTCCACCTCCTCCCCTCATCCCATTTTCCTCCCCCATTCCCCCTCCCTCCCTCTCCAGTCCAAAGAGCAGTCAAGGTTCCCTGCCCTGTGGGAAGTCCAAGGTCCTCCCCACTCCATTGATGTCTAGGAAGGTGAGCATCCAAACAAACTAGGCTCCCACACAGCCAGTACATGCAATAGAATCAAAACCCAGTACCATTGTCCTTGGCTTCTCAGTCTCTCTCCTTGTCAGCCACGTTCAGAGAGTCCAGAATGATCACTTTCTGCATCAGTCCCAGTCCAGCTGGCTTTGGTGAGCTCCCATTAGTTTAGCCCCATCATCTCAGTGGGTGGGCGCACCCCTCGCATTCCTGACTTCCTTGCTCATGTTCTCCCTCCTTCTGCTCCTCANCAAAGAGCAGTCAAGGTTCCCTGCCCTGTGGGAAGTCCAAGGTCCTCCCCACTCCATTGATGTCTAGGAAGGTGAGCATCCAAACAAACTAGGCTCCCACACAGCCAGTACATGCAATAGAATCAAAACCCAGTACCATTGTCCTTGGCTTCTCAGTCTCTCTCCTTGTCAGCCACGTTCAGAGAGTCCAGAATGATCACTTTCTGCATCAGTCCCAGTCCAGCTGGCTTTGGTGAGCTCCCATTAGTTTAGCCCCATCATCTCAGTGGGTGGGCGCACCCCTCGCATTCCTGACTTCCTTGCTCATGTTCTCCCTCCTTCTGCTCCTCATTTGGACTTTGGGAGCTCAGTCCAGTGTTCCAGTGTGGGTCTCTGTCTCTATCTCCATCCATCGCCAGGTGAAGGTTCAATGGTGATATGTAAGATAATCATCAGTGTGGCTATAGGATGGGGCCAGTTGAGATGCCCTCTCCTCCTGAAATGAAATCTTAAATCATGTATTCAGACAAGCAGTTTGCTGTGTTTGTGAAACACAGCACACTGATCTGTTTTTATTAACTCTATTTACCAACTTCTGTGACAAAAGACTTCTGGAAATTTTTCCAAGATGTTCTTATAAATAGAATTAGGGGATTTGATGTAGGAGGGTCATCTGTCTATGTGTTACTTTCATTGGTTAAT
>LOEQ01001943.1:225416-249446 GCA_001685075.1 Bramus lutescens
CGGGGTATAAGCTAGCCATGCGGGAGCCGGGCGGGACGAAATGCAGGCCTGCTCACCTCCTCACTACAGAATGGCACCTTTCACTACAGGGATTTATAGAAATAAATCATACACTCTTTATACCAGCTTATCTAGGATAACTGCTCAGGATATAAACAAACAATGACTTTGACTTTGTAGAAATATCAAAGTGTGTGTATGTGTCTTATTCCTAAGAAAAGTACTATGAAAAATAGATGAAAGTAGAATCAAAAAGCTAAAATCTTAAGGTTTAATCTTCCCACTGAGCTGATCAGTGGACTTTGGATGGTATACTGTAGAAGTAACAATAGTTGGTCATAAGGCTTGCTTCTTGATCTCTGTTGACAAATATTCCTTGAATACTCCTCTTATAATTGTAATTCAAATAGCACTTTTGATAATCTTTTTAAATATTTATTTATTTATTATGTATACAATGTTTTATCTGCATGTACACCTGCCCACCAGAAGAGGACATCAGATCTCCTTACAGATGGTTGTGAGCCACCTTATGGTTGCTGGGAATTGAACTCAGGAACTCTGGAACAGCAGCCTGTGCTCAACCTCTGAGCCATCTCTCCAGCCCACACTTTTGATAGTTTTATGCTTATGATTTGGACTGGTCTATAAGAGCCAGTTCCAGGACAGGCTTCAAAGCTACAGAGAAACGCTGTTTTGCAAAACCAAAAAGAAAAAATGTTAATTTTGAAAAATAATTATGACATGAAGGGCAGAAATTCCCATTCAGAAAATATGTCTACATAATAGTTCCTTGAATGACCCTGTCTAGATAAAACAACAAATCAAAAGAATTTCTTGAATGCAAATAAAAGTAAAATATGTAGTAGATGAAAGTGAAGAAGTGAAATATATTCCAAGGATCTAAAGATCCATTGGTAATCTTTACTAGTCCTATAATACCAAGAAATGACCCAGTTATAAATGAGAGTCTAGATTTACAAGATTTAAGCTTAGTGATTGTTGTTTTTGATACTACTTTGGGCATCAGTCACATATCTCCTTAACCTTCTGAGGAATCTAGACATTGACCCCTTCCCCAAGAGTTATTATGAATTGCTGAATGATCTTTAGAGACACTGGTAAGGTCAAAGCATTAATTTCGCACTTTCCTTCTTCGTTTAGCAATCCCAGATTGCTGAACTGTTGAAACATATTTTACTACTCAACTATATCAATAAAGACATGAGAGTTTCATTTTAATCTGGCCAATTTTTTTCAAGAGTATAAAACAGAAATGCATTCTAAAATGTCAAAGTTTGATGGAAAAAACCATTAAGCAAAGACATACTCTTGTTTTTCTCTGCTTTTATGTCATTCAAGTCCCCACCCTTTTAAAGAAAATTCTTTCTTCTGGCAAAAAATAAAAAAAGAAAAATGATAACAAAGTTTATATATGGTGAAACAGACGTGGCTCTGTGAAGTACTCAGAGAGTAGAAAGTATGGAAATGACAGATAAGGCTTTGTTACCTGAGATTTATAGTAAAGAAAAAGTAAGCATTTTAGAGCTTACTTTATGACCCTATCAGGTCAGTACTGAGCTGGGGGAAATGACCCAGAAGCCAGCCCAGGATATATCTTCTTCTCTTTCTAGTTCTTCTAGTACATACAGCAGTAAGTAACCAGCTTAAAATTCATTCAATAAATTGCAATGCTCTAAGCACTTGCAAGAATCTGTGTTTGCAAATCACACATCTTAATTTAATGTATATTTATCACTTTATCTTTTTTGCTTTTGTCTTTCAACATTATAGTTGTCAAGGGACAACTTGAAAGGAATTAAACATTTTCATATACATTTTGGATAACAATCTTGCTTTTTAATCATCAATTCAGTTTATTAAATATACATTTTCTATCATATTTTTGTCAACACAGATATTTTACTTGTAAATGTTTAAGCAAAATAAATATTAAGCTAATAAATTAAAAGTAGTATTCTATAAAGTTCAAGTAGGTTTTTTATAAGAATTTATAAAACATTTTCAAGGATGACCCAGCTAAGACTTCTAGCAATAGTGGAGAGGGAGCCTGAACTGGCCTTCTCCTGTAAACACATTGATGAACACCCAGACTGTCATCATAGAGCCTTGATCCAGCAACTGAGAGAACCAGATGCAGAGCTTCATAACCAAGCATTAGGCCAGTCTCTGCAGATATGAACAAGAGAGGTAAAGATCATAATGGAGAAATCTACAGAGATAGCTGAACCAAACTTGTGGAAACTCATGAACTCCAGACCAACAACTGTGGAGCCTCCATGGAGCCAAACTAGGCCCTCCATATGTGAGAGACAGTGCTGAACCTTGGACTATCTATGAGGCTCTTGGCAGTAGGACCAGGATACATCCCTGGTGCACGAGGTAGTTTACTGGGGTCCATGTCTATGTTTGGAAGCTACCCTCAGCCTCAAAGCAGGTTCTGCCCCAACTTAATATTCCATACTTTGCTAACTTCCCACGGTAGCCCTTACCTCCTCTGAGGAGTGGAGTCAGGTGGATTGAGGAGGGAATGAGGGCCAAGGGAGAGGGATGGAAGGAGGGTTGAAAGAACGGTGCATGTAATGTATTATGAAATTTTAAAAATAAAATTAAAAAAGAAACATTTTCAATTTTGTTATAATAACTTTTGAAAAGGAAAAATCATGGGGAGAGACATCATAGGAAGCTAGCAAGGCAGCATTATTAGTCCAGTAGGAATAGGTATATTAGTCTCCTTCTCTCTCTCTCTCTCTCTCTCTCTCTCTCTCTCTCTCTGTCATTTTTAATTTCTTTAATAAAATTACATTACATTAATTACAATAGTCTGGAAGTAGGTGGTTTTTATAATGGTATGTTTTGATTCACAATTGTGACATTATTATCTGACTCTTTTTATGAAGAGAACGTTAGAGGCCACAGCAGTAATTGTGTTGTGGCCTCATTGCATTTTCCATGATGTTATAATCTATGGTAGATATCTGTTCACTCTCTGACTAATAATTAAAAATGAAAAACTAGGATGTTCCTTTGGAAGCAGCACACAGGTTCAAACTGGGGATTATGGAGGTTCCCTGTGTGTGTGTGCACTTTCATGTTGTATGCATTGCTTAAGAACAGCTTTTAATACTTGAAAGATTTCAAAAAGAAAGCTATAGAGGAAAGGAAACCAGAACTGTGTTCAGCTTGGTGGTGAACACCATTATTCCAGATTGGGGGAGGTAGATGCAAAACGACAATAATTCTGAACCACCCATGTGTTACAAACAGAATTTTAAATAATTTGTTTCTCATCTCATCTCAAATTCACAATAGCACCAAGAGTAACACAAATCATATGAAGAATGCATTTGGAATTGCAACAGTGAAATGTGTCTTTGCATAATTGTGTGACCGGGTAAAGCACAAAAGCCTATCACCTTGTTGCTTTTAGCAGGTCATGTTTCATACTTTGGAAGAACAAATTTATGTCATATTTATAATATTGCTAAAGGAGCTGAAGACTTATTCATATTTAAATTATATTCTGCATGCACATAATAATGTCTTCAAATGGTGAACTACTAGAGTTAAGAGGTTAAAAAATGTGCGAATTGCTGTGTATTTGATCAAATGATATCTCTTAAGTGTACTTTAGAAAGAGTTATTTACCTTTAGGTCTGAGAACAGTGAGCTAAATTTGCTTGAACACATTTGAGTGTTATTCTCTCTCTCTCTCTCTCTCTCTCTCTCTCTGTGTGTGTGTGTGTGTGTGTGTGTGTGTGTGTGTGCGGGCTGAGATTCAATGAAATTTTAGGAATTTCCTGCATTTTGATGTATTCATTCTTTTATTGATTGCCAGACTTAATAATCAAGTTTTGTGGCCTGTTAAAACACACAACTTTCTTTGAGACCTTAACAAAGCTTTCAAAGTGGCATCAGTACCTCCTTCCTATTTTAAATCAGACTCAGGGGACACAGGAACTTGAAGTATTAAGAAAATATAGGACAACTTGATTATGTTTCCCTATAACATTTTAGATTTTATGATACACTTATTTTATTTTATTTTATTTTATGTATGCGTATAACCTGCAATCCTGGAGCATGTGGAGGTAAACAGAGGCCACCAGATCTTTAGTTACAGGGGGTTGTGAACCAGGATATTGATGCTGGAAACATATCCCTGATCCTCTGCAAGAACAAATGATCTGTTGCTTATTCCTCTGCCTTTTCCCCTTGTAAAGAAAAATTTAAACTTTTAATAAGAAAAAAGGAATATAATTTTAGATGAAGCATGTGAACATGTTCTATTGGTGTAAACAGACATTTTAAATTATTAAAGATGAAAAACTGTTTCATTATAACAAAGATACACTTATTTAATTACTTATCTACAAAGAATTTTTGATTCTATATGGGACACAGATGATTCAAACACTATGAAAGATAGAAAATTTTGAAATTAAACCTTAGAGTCTATCTAACATAATTTCCCATTCCATCCAATTTTATGAACTAATGTATTTATGCATATTTTAGAAACATTATTGCTATTTGAATAACTGAAATGCCACATTAACAATTTTTAAAAACCAGCTCAATTATAGATGCATAAGTTCATTTTGGGATAAATATATTATGAGTTGAAAAATGTCAACCTATCCTTCATCAATTGCTGTTTTCAATCTTCCTGTGGTGCACACCTGTGGCTTGTTGGCAATGCGTTTGCTCCTCAGGACTGCTAAGTACTCCGTGTTTTCAGAGTGGATCACCTCAGAGTTCTCTGTCACCATTGTTTCTGTAATTGCAGTGTATCAGGAAACAGCTCGTACTCCCTGTCTTTCAGGTTTCCACTTCTGCCTGTTGACAAGCTTTGCTGACCCTTTGGCAAAGCAGTTTTAATGGAAATGTTTATAAAGGTCGAGAATGGATTCATTTCATTGATTTTCAATAAATGAGGAGACATATACTTTACACCTGTGACATTTACTAACATGGAAGGTTATTTTTGTAAGTTGTTATTTTCATATAACCAATCAACTTTCCTAGAAGTTTTAAAAACTCAGATTTATTTAAAGGCTAGGATAATCACATTATCACATTTATAGATATTTTGCAGCTCATTTATCTGAAGGTGATTTCATACATATAACATTTAAACAAATTTATCTATGTATTTTCAGGTACATTTAACTTTAATTTTTAAACTGTAAAGTTATCTTTTATGCTGCATGCAACATAAGAGGTATATATAGGTTTAATTTTATGGGTAATCTTATACAAAGATTGCTTATTCTAAAACAAATAATGCAGGTAGGTTTTCCTAAATTGATTATTTTATTTAGTTTTAAATTTTATTATTTTTAATTTAGAATTCCATGAATGTATCAAATGCATTTGATTAAATCCACCCTCCCAGTCCTCTCCAGCTCTTTCTAGCCTCCACACCTCTACCATATCCTCCTCCCTATATCATGTGTGTTTTGACTATTCACTGAGCAGAGTGCAATCAGCACTGCCGGTATGGCCATGTGTGGAGGGCAATCCACTGAAGAGGGCATGGACTACCTACCAAGAGATAATTTCCAAAGGAACATTGCCCCCTCCCAAACAGTCTTCAGCTGTCTGCGATTAAGCTGCAGGGAGGTTTCATGAATGCCTTCCCTATCTATTTTGGAATTATGATGAGTATGGTCTTGTGAAGATCTGATTGGATTTTAGTATTTGAATTCTTAATGTTTATATATTATTCTTTCATATATTACATTCTGACCACACTTTGCCCTCTGTACTCCTCCCAGCCTTACCCCCCAACTCTCCCACCCCAGTCAACCTCTCCTCTCCTCCCATTCACTCCCATCCTGCCATCCACTCCCTCTCCCTTCAGAAAAAGTCAGGCCTCCCAAGTATATCAACCAAACATGGCACATCAAGTTACAATAAGTGTAGGCATCCTCCTTTATATTAAGGCTGGATGAGGGAACCAAGTAGGAGGAAAAGGGTGTCAAAAAAAGGCAAAATAGTAAAAGGCCACCCATGTTCCGACAAGAAGACCAAGCTACACAATCATACCATATAGGGAGAGGGCCTAGATCAGCCCCATATAGGCTCAAAGGTTGTTTTTCAGCCTCTTTGATCCCCTAGAAGCTCAGGATAGTTGATTATGTGGTTTCATTTATTTGTTTTTTGTGGTATCTCTTGTTCTTACAGTTCTTCCACTTTATCTTCCACATGATTCCCTGATTTCTGCTTAATGCTGACTGTGGGTCTCTGCATCTGTTTCCATCAGTTCCTGAATGAAGCCTCTCTGATGATTGTTTCTGGTCTATGTGTATAGCAGAATATCATTAGAAATCATTCCATTGAAGTTTTTTTTTTGTTCTTATTTGTTTATATCCCAGGTCTCTGGTCTTTTAACCCCTGCTTACTGTTCCTCCAGGCAGTGTAAATATCTTCTTCATCCTCTCAGAGTTACCTCTTTTTGACATTTGCAGGTTATTGTAGTCACCCTTGCTGGTATTGACAACTAGATTTGCATTAAAACCTTCAAACAAATAACTTACACTGTGATATCATGCCGTCCAGGAAGTACTCTACAAGAAGATGGAAAAAAATCAACATCATAATAAAATAAAATGTACAACCATTGTAAAATAAAAGGGTTAGTCATAGAAATAATGCAGGAATCTGTAACCAGAGGTTTCTCTTCCACTTACCAGTTCCTGAACAATCACTCTGAGATATATTTCTGTGTTAACCTGAAAACCACAGTTACAATCATCACGTATCATAGCTAGGTCATATTAGGTACAAGACTTAGACTCTTCAAGATAGGACAGCTATTGAAATATTCTGTTATTTGCCAATTACCTGGATTTTTAGAATATATATATATATACATAGATATATATGATATATATAATATTGTCTGTATATTTAGAATGTGTTGTTTGATGTTTTTCTTGTTGATTGTAGCTTCATCTTTGCTCATGTTATTACCTTTTCTTTCTTCTGCACAATATTTGATAATTGTTCTTACTGTATATAATTTTGCGTTACTGTTAGAATCTTCTTATTTAGAAAATGGGGGGAAGTTTTGTGGGATGTCACTGTATTTAGCCAATGGCTTCTGGGAGTTATGTGTCCTAGGGTGTGATCTTGTCTGCATACATGACCACGTAAAGCTGAGAGGAGGGTTTTCTTGCTCTTGCACTCTGCCTCTTGGTGTGTTTGGAGAGCAAGTAGCGGAGAGTGAGTGAAGTTGGTGTTTTTCACCCCTGGGCAGAACATCTGGATGAAGGTCACAGGGTTATTGGCAGCGTCTGCTTTATTTTGTATCTGTGATTTTTCTTTTCATTGCACCCCTTAATAAACCGGTGGTTAGACATGTGGGTTCTTGCATCAGGAATCGTTTCTGCCTTTTCTTCTTCCACCCCACAGAAACGTAACCAGCTTAGATTTTTATTGAATTTAGCTATTTATTCTTACACACACAGATAAATGTAGCTTCTCTTTGAAACTTGGAGAAGGCCATTACAGAAAGACACAACAATCAAACTGTGCAGAATATTCTGCAGTGGTGTGCAGCTCCGGTAGGTAGATGGACAACACAATTAGCACTTCTAAGGCACAGGAAACACTAGAAAAGATAAGACAGAAACATTGTAAGAGCCAGGGAACCAGAAAACCTACTGTGAGATTATGACTCCTAGAAATGACAGAGAGGCTGCACCATAATGTCTAACTAACCAAATTAAGACCTGAACAAGCACAGCACCAAGAGACAGGCTAATGTCTAACAGGGTAAACTCTCAAGGTTCCACCTCTAGACAAAGAGCAATCGATATGAAATTATACACACAAGCAACATTAAATGGACTTATTATACTCTATTTGTGCAACAATAATAAAGAAAAATATGTTATCGGTATGGCAGTAAGTGAGGGGATCATGGATGGTTAGGTGGAGGCCATATTGGAAGAACTAGGGGTAGAAAAGGAAAGACGAAGTGATACAATTATATTTTAACTAAAATCTTAAAATATAGAATGAGTTAACCATGAGACAAAGTATGCAACTTAGCTACTGTGGACTCACATAACCCTGCCTTTATCTATCGTCATAAAGGAAGAGGTTCCAGAAGCATTGTTTAATGCCTTTGAGCTATTGGCCAGGATAAATTTCAGGACATGAGAAAATATTCTTTAGCTGTGTTCCTAATGCTAAGCCTATCAGTTATTAATATATAGTTCCAAACACTGGTCCTTGTTAAGCCCAGTGGATAGGAAAACCAAGCTAATAAACATGAGTATAAGAGAGATTTCTGGGAAGGGTAGAAGTTGAAATGGTTGAAAGAAAGTTGGGGTGACAAAGGATGCATGCTGTTCATGTACAAAAAATGTTATATATGATGTATATGTGTATATTTGTGTGTATGTGTGTGCCTATATTTACAAAACTTAATGTTTACAAAGAGAATATGATATATTTAAACAGTTATACTTCTTTTACTTGTGTTAAACTTATAAGTGAGGCGAAACTTAAGATTTCTAGAAAAAATGTTGACAATGTGAGCAAGCTGCTGTAAATTATAAGATATGTTATTCTCATCCATTTTGTGTTTGTATATTTGTATATCTGAGCATTTGGGATGTGTGTGTGTGTGTATGTGCGTGTGCTCACATGTGTATACATGTGTACTGCAATCCCCCATGCTGAAAGAGAAGAAACAAAGAATATTGCTCTCGCAGAACATATTTTATCCCCTAGCTGGAAATGACTTCATCTCTAGGTTCTTTTTATATCTCCTTTTCTATCAAAATATATCATCTTAAAATTGCATCTGCCAGTCTCTTATGTTTCTGAGTGAATTGAAGAAAATAAATATAGCTCCCAAAGAATCATGTTTTTGAGTCTTTAAATAATGAATTAAGTTGACTTCTTAGCAAGAAGCTAGAGAGCAACCGCGCTGTAGGAAGAAGAGCTGTTATTAAAGGGAGGGCTATGTGCTGAGCCTTTTTCAGTAAGCAGGGGAACGGCCTGCTCAGGTATTAGTTTGCAGAGTGTGGAGCAGAGCTCTAGCGGACTCTTTCTAAGAAATGCACACATGCTGCTTGTGTTCCCTTCCATCAGTCGCAATGTCTTCCTTGTTTTCTGGATAACTCGCTGTAGTTTTCTAATTTAGTTTTTGAACAAACAATGCAACTCTCCAAGTAGTTTTTGCTGCCACTGTCATGGCGTGTCTACTGATGATACTCTGAACTAAATAGAACACATGCTTTGACCCTGTTTAAATGTTTGCTATTCTCACCTTGCCAGTGGTATGGCTGGTCCTTAGATTCGTCCCTCAGCATGATTCTCTTTGCCCTGTCCACATCACTCTGTATAACTTTGACCAGTACCACTGCAGTCTCATCACAGGCAACTGTGCTTATGTTTCTGAAGGACCAAGAAGCTGGTGAAACTAAAGATCTACAAAACGTTATTTAATTTTTGTCTTTTCATGAGTTCCATCTCATTCTTCTAGCATCAGTAATATTCCACAAATTGTTAAAATTTCTTATCTGTTCTTTTCCTAAAGAGAGCCTTCAATACCTATCCATTTGTTAATATTTGTAAAATTGAGGTTGTGATTTCTCTGACATGTAAATATCTTTAGTAATTTATCTTCACTTAACTTCTCTGACTTTTTTTTAACATGATGTTAGATGTACCTCTATTAAAAACTGAACCTGCAATTTGAATAAATTGTTAGTATTTTTGATCAAATATGTCAGTTTGGTAAGTTTCTTCATATGGACTTAGTAGAAACAAAGTGAACGTTTTCTAATTGATTCACACAAACTTACTTAATACTCTTATTTCTAGTGTTTTACTGTAGGTCTTTTTATGATTAACCTTTAAGCACTATGGATAAAGGGTCCATGATTTATTTTTTATCTTACGGTACTTAAAATTGGCCACAAAGTCATCATGTATTATGCAGAACAAGGGACAAGCATTCACATGCTAACTTTTATACTCTAAAAGAGACACTTTTTATTATTATTATGATATAGAAAAACATAATCCTTAAGGTCATTGAAATAAATCCTCATATACTGTTCCATACTTAATACAAATTTCCCTTCTTTATACAGAAACCAAATATTACTGCCTATTGCATTTATTACTTTTGAGTCCATATAATAGCAAAAAGGCCAAATGGATCTTGTTAATGGGTTCTGTACACCAGCTATATTGTCAGAGATACATTACCTGAGTCTACAAAACAAACTTATAGGCAGAAAGACCGTTGAGGGTGGAAAAACAATTTATTCATTAAAGGGACGTGTCTTTGTTGATTTATGTCTGCTCGGTGGTAAATTTAACTTCTAAGCTGAAAGAATCTGAACTGAAGCTCCTGCTGATTAAATAAACACTTTGTTTCCTCGAACACTCCACGCAGTCAGTTTGATTCTGGGTAGACATCTTTTTTTAACCAATATTAGTACATGCTCGTATCTAGAAACGAGTAAGAAAATCTCAGATATTTCCATGTATGGCACTGATAGGACCCTCCATGCTCTCCCTAGTGAGTCTAGCAGATGGTTCATAGATGAGATTTTGCGTGTCAAAAATCCTTGATTGGTCCTTCCTTTCTGACTGATTTAACTGCGGAAACAATTAAGCCAGCTTTTTCTTTCCATCTCACCATTTCTATCAAATGATTTATCACTACAAACAGTTTTTAGTGTGAAAAGTTTTCTAATCTATTTGATGAATTAGGCCTAGGAAAAATATCTCCTTCAAACTACCATTGTTTGAGTCAATGGAAAAATGATGTAAGGCTTGGAGGGAAGTGTGCTCTCTGTGGTACAGTAGGCTTATGTGGCTTAACGAGTCTTCCTGGCTATACAGGTCAGCTAATTCCTGGATGGTTTATGGAAAGGAAAACTTGCATTGGAGAGATAGCAGCAGACAGATTAAAACAAGATAAACTGGAATGCATTTCTCATTCAAGTAATCCCCAAACTTTGGTTCATTGCTGTATTATGTATTTTATCAAATAAGATACACAAATCTTCATTATCTCCTAAGTCCACCCTTAATTTTAAGTGGAAATCCTTTGGATGTTGAATGCAATTTTAGGTAAAAATGTATGGGAGTGGAAAATAAGATCCAATTTTACAAAGTAATGAACAATACAGGCTCCTTTATAGTATATTGTTATCAATTCCTATGTCTTGCTTTTGGAATTTTCCCCGAATTTGCAGAATACTTACACTCTTGTAAACTTAGTTCTTGCCAGAATATTTAAGCTTCATTTTGAGAAAACAACAGCATACTTGTTCAAAATACTTTACTCTGCAATGTTGTTCATGACCAAATAAAGAGGAGCTGACAACAACAAAAACCCACATAACTGAAAGCACTGTATTTATTACTAATTTTATTCCCTAAATTGAACAATTTACTTAACATTAGAGTTCCCTGTGTAACTAAATTTCATTTCAGGGTCCTGGACTTTAATCTACTGATTCAGTCTTACAAGTTGCTGATAGTATAGACACCTTCCATATTAATATAAACTAAATTAAATTTATATTTAATTCTACAAATATGGCAGTATCCTTTCTTCAGTAATATATGACAATATATGTTATATATTAGATATTACAATATATGATATATATATATTAAAATATACTTGGTACAAAAATCCACTATAAATATTACTCCAAATATCATCTGAATGAATGCAGAATCTGCAAAATATTTGAAGAAAAAATGACAAGGTTAGGGAAATACCTTGGGCAAATATGCTAATAGAAACCTTTTAATGTTTGTACAGTATCACTAGATTACATTGGTTTTATTGAAAGGAAACATATTACACTCTAGTGCCTAAAAAATACAGAGAAATTACAGAATTTGAAAGTAAAAATCTATTTTTACCTTTTCACACTAAATAACTACAGAGTAGTAAGTACTTCTTTGAAATAAAATTGAAAGCAGAGTGCTTTTACTTGTGCCAGAAATATATAGAAAAGAATAAGAAAACTATATAAATCTCTTAAATCTATAGAAAACCTCCTAACATAAGCACACAGAATTTTAGGTTTGCATGCTATAAATTAAATTCTGGAGAAGTCTGATATCAAGAGCATATATACAAAACAGCTAGTCACTGGATCACATCTGTAGTCATGTAACTTAACAGGAAGATTCAGTGTTCCTTCAGAAGGAACATGTCTTATATACACAACCCATACCCATAACAAGCAGAAACCGTTTTTTCTTGCTTAGTATCACCTGGAATATTTTAAAAATACAAATAAATGTTAAGGTTCTTAGAAAAGGGGGTGGAATTGAATGAAGAAGTAGATAAGGGAGTGGAACACAGGTTAGGAGGGAGAAAAAAGGAAAAAAAAGAAATGGAAGTAAGGAAGGTGTGGAATAAAAGGTCCATGCTCTATTATCAAAGGTCTTTTTTATGTAGACAGCTCTTGATGACCTTTATTTTTTGGCCAAATTTCAAATATCTCCTTTAGAAGTTTTTCATATTAAAATAAATTATTTATTTACTCTGCTACCATATTTGTTTTTGCTTGCATGTAATTATAGCAGCATGTAAAGTCTTATACATAGTCATCTATTTCAAATCATCAGATATGGGAATATGTATTATGAATTGTAAAATTAGAGTTTATTGTATATCAGCAATATCATAGAATCATGGCAAATGTTGAGAGCAAATTTCTACTTTTCTTGCTTGCTAAGAAGATGCAATTTAAAAAGATATGGTTGTATGATAAAAAATATAGGGAGAATGGAAAATTCATTTAAATTTTACAGCAATAAGATTAATATGATGACTAGGATAAACTTGAGAATCAAAACCCCAAGAGCTATGTGTGATGTTTCACAGATATAATCTCAGTCCTTGGGAAATTACAACAGGCTTGGCTCATTTTGAAGTCACCATGGGATATTCAGTGGGTTTCATGGAAGCCAGGAATACAGTTTCATATACTGTCTTAAATAAAATAACTAATTAGATATATAGATAGATAAAAAATCAAAAATAAATATTGTAAAAATGTAATTTTATCATAAAAATTGTGTACATGCCTAAAAACAATTGTGATAGTATTGTATCAAATAGAAAAACAAGATTAGTTACATTTCCTTCATTAATTTTGGTGAGAAAAGCCACATTTGTCATTTTTATTAGCCAAAACTAATGACATAGAAAATTCTGTAAGTATCTTGTAGCCTTTACAGATGTTCAAGCAAAATGTGATGGTTTCATTATGGCATTAAATCCTGCTCAAACAACTGAAGTCATACAGTTAAAATTAGCAGTACTGTCACAAGCAGAGATCATTAGGGGCAAATGGCCACTTAAAGAGAAAATTATTTGATCTCTGAAAGTTATTGTTGAAACACAACTAAGATGTATCATCAAATATACATAAATCATTGTAATTATCCACTTTTATGTCTTTTGCAAGAAAAACAGAAAAATATGGGAGCTCTGAAAAAGGGGAATGGTAATGAACACCTGGATAATTTTTTTCTCAACAACAATTAAAAGCTACCTTTCTCTATATATACACTAAAGACTAAGGAAGAGGTGATTTTGTTATTCTAGAAGAGAAACAAACAGAACATAAAAACAGAGGAGAGCAGGCACGAGGCTTCTTTGAGGTAACTTAAAAGCGTGTGTCAAGTTTTCCCTAAACATAATGTGTAACTAAATTGTCTTTATTACTGAAAGTCCAATAGTTTGAGGAAAAATAATAGTTAACTTTGAACATTAGTTATGAATGAAAAAGGCTGATGGCACAAGTTTCTTATTCACTTACCTAGGCAGGAAATGAGCATTTATATTGTAATCCAGATGTTCAGTATAGTGTCCACAGAGAGTAACCAGCAGCTGACAGTGTTAAAAATAGCTTTCTTGCCCTATACTAAAACATTAAACTTTGAACATGCAATTATTGAAGTATTTAAAGGTAGGTTTAACTATAATTAAAGTCCATTAACATTTCATGATTATTCTTATTGAGATCACCCTTGTGAAAAGGATATTTGATCTTATGCTCTGCTTCAATTAGGTCACAGGATGAGGATAACAAATTGCGAAGAGAGGACAATGGACAGAGAGGTAAGATGATGCTGAACTGCATTAACGAACACCAGACTTTGCTTGAGGTAAAGAAGACAAACTTTCCCTTCAAGGAAGATTTTTACATTTCTTATTTGATCTTTCTGAAAACAAATCATTTGGCTGTTTCTGATTTTATAATTTTCAACTGTTTCCCTTTTAAAATATACATAGTATTTGATGTTAGTCATTCTGACTGGTGTAAGATGGTATCTCAGAGGTGATGGCTTATATCTGAAAAGATACAGAGTAAAAGGAACACTCCTCCATTGCTAGTGGCAGTGCAAACTTGAAGAGCTATTTTGGAAATCATTATGGCAGTTTCTCAGAAAGCTGGGAATCAATCTACCTCAAGACCCAGCAGTACCACACTTGGACATACACCCAAAGTATATGCACTCATACCACAAGGGCATGTGCTCAACTCTATTCATAACAGCAATACTTGTAATAGCGAAAAACCGAAAACAACATAGATTGCTTCTCATTGGAAAACTGAATAAAGAAAATATGGCATATTTACACTATGGAGTACTGTTCAGTGGTTTTAAAAAAATCTTGAAATTTACATGCAAATGGATGGAACTAGGAAAAAACTATCCTGAGTGAGGCAACCTAGATCCAGAAAGACAAACATAGTATATACTCACACATGAGTGGATATTAGACATAAAGCAAAGGATAACCAGCCTATATTCCATTGCCCCAGAGAAATTAAGAAGGCAAACCCTAAAAAGACCTGCATGAATCCCCTTGTAAAGCAGAAATAGACAAGATCTCCCGAGAAAATAGGGAATGTGAAGGGGAGAAGGGAAGGGTGGATGAGAACATAGTGTAAAAAGGGATGATCAGGATGGGGGAAGGACAGAGAAGAAGAGCAAAGAAAGAGATATCTTCATTGAGGGAGCCATTATGAGGCTAGCAAGAAACCTGGCACTAAGGAAAATCCCAGGAATCCAAATGGATGACCTCAGCTAAAGCCCTTATCAATAGTGGAGATGGTACTTGAACTGGCCTTCCCCTAAAACCATATTAATGACTACCTTAATTTCATCATGGAAACTTCATCTAGCAACTGATGAAAGTGGATGCAAAGACCCAAAGCCAGTACTGGGTTGAGCTTCCATTATTCAGTATGCCAAACCAACTTACACAGAATAGGTGATCTTCTGACTACTGTTTCCTGAGCTCTGAGAATCCACTTTTGACTTCATGCTGCTGAGTGCCCACCATAACTCCAGGTGGCACTATTAAACAGAAATCAGGATAGCTTTCTCTACACAGTACACGGTCCAGAGATTGTCACTACAGATAAACACAAGCACATCCTTTCAAAGTGTGCATTAAGTGACTCTTGGTAATACATGAGTTCCAAGATAGAAATACACTGGGATACCCTGCCTTCCAAGTGAAGAAATCATAATCATATATTAAACTTGCCATAGAGCTTGTTCAGATCCAAGAAATCAAGCCATCTCTAGAGGAGTTACTCAGGGTAGGGCTATTCTATCACATTTTGACTGAAAATAGGCTCTTCTCAACACCCCCTCTCTTTCTCTTTCTCGTTTTCTGTCTCTTTTTTTCTTATCTTTCTCCTTCTCTTGCCTTTATTTTTTTGTTTTAATTTTTTTCTCTCGCTCTCCTGAAATACTTGAAGAAGATCCAACTCCTTGAAAAATTTTGTGTTACTATTTAAAGCTTTGTTTGTAGAGTGTGAATATGATGACATGCTCTCTAATTCTGTTAACTATACATTGCAAGTATGCTCCATATCACATATCATACAAAGGGCTTATTTACATAATAGTGAATTTGTATTGACATTTAAAGGCATTTCATACTATTTGTTTAATAATATTCAGATTCACTAATAGAGACAGTGTAAATGGAAATGCCAGGGATTCAAAAGGAAACTGAAACAACCAGGAACAACCAGAAGAGCCTGTTTGTTGACAAATAATCCTGAGTTGTGTTCTCCTAATGAAAAGGGACTAAAGATGGACTTTGAGACATAGATGTTGCTACAACATAAGGCAGTAGGTTCAATTTGCCACACAGGATGGAAAAAGAACAAACAGAAATAAAGAGCAGATTTATAAAAAAGATTTATTTAATAGTTTTCCTTAATCTGATTTATTCTTTCATAGAACTAATACAAATTTCTAAATTAGTTAACATTTGCTGTGAGCAGGAATATTATGTCAAAAAAAAACAAAGAAAACCCCTAAATACAATGCTAGTCAGAATTTACAGGAAGAGTTAACCTTCTAATTGGACATCATACACCATCTTTGGAACTTCAGAAAAATTAAAAGGTGTTTTAAAATATGAGTGAAAGTACATTTGGCTTCTAACTGTTGATAATAACATGGGTCTAAACCCCTTTCAATAGTCACAAGTATGAGTTGAGATGATAAATTTCATTCTATTTATTACAGTAACCTCATATTTTAAACTGAGAGTTCAAATCAGCAGAAGTACTTCACTTTGAAAACAATCTGACTTGCTCAAGTCATTATCTGGTAATACCTGATATTATGACCTAGCATACTCATTAATAAAAAAGTATTTATAAAACAGTTTTGATGAATTATTTATAGTATAGTTAATTATAACAAGCATTAAACTAGTTATATACTCCTTATATTGTGTATACTACTATAGAACTTACAAGCTACTAATTATTTATAAACAAAATTGAAATATGCATAAGTTGGAACATAAATCAACATAATATAACATGATGAGTTGGTGATTTGCTGAAACTAAATCACCATGTAAAACATACTCAGAATGTTGACACTATCATCCACTTTGAGAGTCTAATGTGCTCATTCCAATGTCTGGAATGAAATGCCTCAATTCCTGGATTAGTAAATATTCTAAAATGAAAACTCCTAGACTGTGTTATGAGGTACAGTATCTTTATTTAATAAGAAAGGGTTATTTGTTTATCTGGTGACCCCATTATTTTCTCATTAACCCAAATCCATTAAAAAAGTAAAATAATCTGTTGACTCAATGGATCATAAACATACAAGTAAATGTTCTTAGGGCACTCAGTAAGTAATGTAGCTATTATAGCTATAATTATGTAGATATACAATAGCCATTAAATTGTTTGAACTTATAATTAAAGTAAATGAATATACTAAAAAGTTCTCAAAGTAACTAATAATTGAAGAACCAACAGAGGCAGGAAAAGAGGAAGAGGAAATGTAAGTAGTAGCTAGGAGAAGTAGAACATACTTATGACATTTAAGAACATATGACTTCATGAAAGTCATGAAGTGTGCCTTGGAAACATTTGTAACATTCATTATGGTATGTTATGTTCTCGTGGGAGTCATGTGACTTCTTCATATGACAAGTTCTGATAACAGCATGAACAAGTTCTCCTTGTGGAGAATTTAACCCATTTTTGGCAAGGTTAATGGATAGTTCACTGCATAATTCTGGACAATACCCCAGGAGCCTATGTGCTATTTGCTCTTCTTGCTTCCCTTATATGAATTATTCCTGGTTGCCTCTAGTTTCACTTTCTTAGAGCTATGGATGAAATAACTTTTACACAAGGAAAACTTACCTCTGGTGACTCTCCTCTGGCTGAGCCAGAAAGGATGTTGTTTAAAATAATATTGAACCTGATTCAGCTCCTCATGCCTTAGATGTCTCGACTGTGACCATGAATTCAGGATTCTCAAGAACAGGATGCTGCCTTTCCATCACACTTTGTGACTAGCTGGAAAAGAATCACAGTAGTTCATGACATTACATATCTGTAAAGCTGTTTTGGCGAGAATGATTGTAACCTGAAGAGTCTAGGAGAAGTGCAAATAAACAGATGATATCAGGAATTAATGGGAACAGACTAATAACAGAGAAGGAAGCAGAATCATAGAAACCCACAATGCCCTCATTCCTACAGTTGTGCCAATACTGTAAGAGCCATCAGAAATTATTGGACGTGAGAATGGATCATGGGACAAACAAGGGAATTCACTTTAATTGTTTACTGAAAAAGAAAGACACATGCTCAGGTCTGGGAAAGCTGGTGAAGGGAAAGATCATGGAGCAGGGGAGTCCTCTTTTCAAAGGCTGCCTAGCATATGTGCACAGAGGCTTGCATAGCTGTATCGCATGTACATCACACCCACGCTGCAAGTAGATCACATAGGTCTTGAGGACCCTGGGTGGCTAGTAAGTTGCCTGAATGCTTGGCGGCACATTCGTGGCCATCTAATCTGGAAGTGCCAGCACTTGAGGTGGCTGAATATTTGCCAGAGTTCTGGATAATGGAAATGATAACACCAACACTGTAAGAAGCTGAAAGAAAGGCGACATGAGAACAAAAGATAGGCAGTGCAAACTGTTAAGAGTAAGATTTTAAGTTATAAAGTTTATAGGATGATAGGTGAAAACCTGGTATATCCCCCATAGGATGTAGAGTAGTATAGAAAGAATTGATTCAGTCTTGACTGATGAGTTGATTAGGAGAGCTTAGATTTGGCTAGAGGGAAATATTAAAACCATTAAAGGCAAAACTCTCTTTCACTTTGCATGATGCTATAACCACAAATGCTGCCAGCTAGATACACTGTCCTACCTGCAGGTATGCCTACTTAAAGAACTCCCATTGTCGCTTGCAACACTGCTTATGCCTTTAACATGAAAGCTATGAATCAAGCACGTAATGATTATTGGTGGGGAAGTTGGGGAACAGAGAAGGAATGCAATAAGGGAACGAACTGACAATTATTATTATAAATTTAAGAAAACAAATATGAGTGTAAAACTGTTCAAGCAAACTCTTGAAACTGTATAAATAAAAATGGCTCAGGATATCCAGGGCCATGTGTTTGAGAAAGGTGGTTTAGGCATAACAGGTTAAAGAATTGGGATATCAGATTCTCAAGACTGCTTCTTGCTTATTTGTGGGTATCATCTTGGGCGGGGGGCTGAGAAATCTGGGTGCTGGTCACATCCTGGTGTAGCTGGTCTCTTTGCTTCTATATGGTGTTTGTGGTATGGAAACATCTGGTGTCTCTTATACCTATTTAAGGTATTGGCAGAACAGAAGACAAAGTTAAGTCAAGGAAAAAATTACCATCAGGGAATTGAGAGAGGTATATCTGACCTGTTTAAGGTGGATTATTTAATTCAGCTCCTCAGAACTCACAATAACCGGAACTCACAAGAATTCTCTGGGTTTGTGAAAACGTAAGTTCTAAACAGCAGCAGAATGACTGTGAGAGACATTTTTACACAATGAAAATTATCTTTAAGACTATGAAAGGCAGCATGGGAGAGAAATTTGATAGTGAGCACTTGTCCTCACACCTTTATAACTTGCAGGTACACATCTTAATAACTTGTATTTGTATTTTGATGAGATTTGTTTGATGAGGTTGTCCCTTTTAAACTGACAAAACTTCTCATCTGTCAAGCTGTATCAGTGATCTTTGAGAAGGATAAAATTTTACTTTAGTTATTGATTGAAAAGCAACAGAGAACTTACTTTGTTGGCTACCTAGAGCTGCTCCTCAAGTTCCTCCATGGACGCTGAAGGTCATATTTTACTTTTGCTGGTTAGTGCAGGGCCTACTAGGTTCCAGAAGATCCTGTGGGCTAAGAAATCTGTAGGAAGACAAGTCTACCTTGATATTAGCAGCTAGGTTGAAGACTCTAGCAATTCTGTCATTGTCTGGAGATCTTCATTTTAGATGAAAGGCAGTTTTCCCCCAGTGGTCAACATTTGGCAGTTGAAGCAGATTGCAGATGGAGGTTATTTTGTGACCATTTGTCTTATGTCTTCTTTGGAGACAGTAGAGTGCTGCTGCTAGGAACCAACCAGTCTCTTTTTGTTATGAAAATTTTCTTAATAATTAAGCATTTAAATGCCATATTCCCCCTGATCTCTGAGCAGCTGACTGCTGTTTACTGGGTATAGATGAGTTATAGCAACAGTATAGAATCTGCTACATTATAGAATCTGCCTGGAGAGCTGGGTCTGAGCTTGACTGTACTGGTTCTCAACTTAACAAAAAAACAGGGTTGGATTAAGAGACTTAAAAGTACATACCAATTTAAAACATGAGACTTATTGTTTTCATACTCTAAATGATACAATGAACAGACAATTAAAACATTTAACAGTAAACATAGGTAGGTTTAAGTTACTTGTATGCACACCAACACACACACATAGTAAATAGGAATTGGGCGAAGTAGATGCTCTTGGTTGGGCCTACCAAAGGCATGCCAACTATGCAAAGTACACACGTAACAGAGTCAGCTCCAGGGACCAGGCAGGGAATACCTCAGTAAAGATGGCAGGACTTGGTTACCTGATCTGGCCCTCAGTTAAGATGGTGGTAATGTCACCTGACCTCAGTCAAAATTGCGGCTGTAGCGTGTTTTTTGCGGCTGTAGCGTGTTTTATGGAGAAGCCACATTTTATGAGCCGGGGGAGTTTTAAACAAGAGAGACCTTGAGGCACATTCTGCCCTATCGGCAAGGCACCATGCCACAAGCTGCAGTGAGGAGCAAAGGCTGGAATTGAAAACAGATGCCTCATGGATTTGACTAATATTGTTGCTTTTCGGGGCCAGCAGTAGCGGTGGTAGGGAATAGTTTTAGGAAAAGTGGAGCTGTGGGACACTGACAGAAGAGACAGAAGGTAGGTGGCTGATAGTTTGAGGGTTTATATTCCATAGATAAAAACGTGAAAACAGTACAGCACAGGGCCTTTAGGAGGATGTCTCCTCTCTACAGACTAGGTGTTGATCAAACAATGACACTGCATAGACTATAGAAAAATGTCTTTTCTCTATAGGCAGCATGTTGATGAACCCTGACTGGCCCTTGTCCAGGCAACTCAGGCCAGACAGGCTAGAGGCCACTGTGAGTAGTCTCTCATGGCAGGGACCACTTATGAGTGATAGAAAAGAAAAGAAAAAGAAAAAGACTGCCTGCTTGTGGGCTGGAGGGAACATGGAGAGAGTCTGGCCAAGTCATGGGCAGCAACGTAATGGTAAAAATAAAATAGCACCATTCCCCAAGTGGTAGCAGCGGGCAGTGTGCCACAAGGGGAACCATGTGGCAGGTGAGAGACCTCAGTGGGTCAGTCAGTCCCATGGGGAGCCATGTCAGGTGAGAAACAGAGATGGATAGGTATGCCATGCAGAATAAGTTTGGATATTTATTTGGTGGGTTATTGAAAGGAAGGGGAGAAGGAGGGAGAAGAAGGAAGAGAAGAGAGAGGCAGAGAGAGTAAGAGAGACATAGAGAGAGAGAGGAGGGTGGGGTCGAGGAGAAGTGGGGAGAAGGGAAAGAGGCAGAAACTGCCTCTTCAGTTGAGAGATGGAAAGGAAAGAGCTCAGACTGGAAGCAGAAGAAAGATCTGCTTATCTAAGCAGATGGGGGAGGGAGTGGGCAGGGCTTGTCTCTTAAAGGGACAGGACAGACCACTACACCTGTACTCAACATATTTGAAGGACAGTTAAAATGGTTAAAGCTGTTTTGACAAATAAAAACACGTAACTTAAATCTATCTAATGTACAAATCAAATTAAGAATGTAATTTTATGATGAAGTTCAAGGGTATTGACAAAGGAATGCAAGAACGAATTTCTATGTGAACTCTATCATCATTAGCTCGTATAAGCCATGAATAAAGGAGAGCAGTTAATAGTAAACAGAAGAAACTTCAGGAATCAGACTAAAATAAAAGAGGCTTGATTCTAAAAGTTTATTGCATAATTTGAACTCCTTCCTCAATGCAGCCTGTCTTTGAATTACACAAAGTATGGTGATACCCTTAAAATATTAATTCAATGTGCTTCCTTTTAAAATTATATTTCACATTAGCTTTCTGCTAAGCTATTGATAATCATTGTGAATAAGTTAGTTTAATCTTAGCATAATGGCTACTTCAGTCAAAACAATATATGACCTGCATTATTCATCCTTGTGATGTGTAAGTGGTACAGGAGAATTGTCTGTATTCTGTCAATCATGTTTTAAATAAACACTGATTGGCCGGGAAGGAAGTATAGGCGGGAAAACCAAACAGGAAGTAGAAATGATTCAATGAGAACAGGAGAATTCTGGGAAGGAGAAAGTTGATTCCTCCCACTCCTGCCCAGACCACCGACACAGCAGGATGTGATCTACCCCACTGAAAAATGTACTAAGCCACATGGCTAACATAGAGCAGAATAATGGGTTAATATAAGCTACAAGAGCTAATAAGTAGCCTGACCTAATGGGCTTTATAACTTATAGAGATCTCTGTGTGATTTCCTTTGGGGCTTGCTGGCTGTGAGGTACCGGGCAGGACAGAAACCCCAACAAGCAGGCCCCGTTCATTGTTACATGTAAGGAATGATTGATTCTGCAGTCATTTGTTTTAGTTAAGTAACTTATGTATATATAATATTAAGGACAGAATCTAACTTTTTTTCAGTATTTGGGGTCTTACGTACCAGCCTCAGTACTTCCTCAGGGCTCAGAACTGGATATCTATGTCAAATGAGGATCTAAGGGTAAAAAACAAAAACTAACGTAAGTGTGTTACCTCTGCATCTTCTTTATTTTTCATGTGAGGGGGAAATATGAAGTGAAGTGGCACAGAGAAGAAGAATAAGAGCGATCTTCATGAGGTTTCTTGTTTTCGCAGACATAGTTGAAAAATCCATAGACAAAGACAATGATAATATGCATATCAAAATCACAAAAAGGGCAGATAGAACCTGACAAAACAGTGCTCCAGAACAGGTAGCCCCACCCAGGAAAGAGCCAATATTCAAGGGGAAATATCAAACATTCCAAACCACTAGATAAAGTTGCTAAACATCTGAATCCTGGATTCACCCATTCTCCTCATCTAATCTCTTTTGTGATAACTAGCGTTGGTTATGCCGAGATTTGTTTGTTAGCAAAGGTAGGGGATATTGCCTTCCTACTCAGTGAATGTCTTATCTCTATCTCCTAGAATATCTGGAAAGCTAGAGTCGAAGACAAAAACACCATATATTTGTTTGTGCAAAAAGGATCAAAAGTGATTATACATGTACATATATTTCTTCCTTAGATTATTTGAACATGTTTAATGATGATACAGTGTTAATAATTACTAGAGCTGTAGTATTGACTGTTAAGGTGAAGTAGAAATTAATGGTGAGATGTGTGAACCTCCTTCAGACTCATTCTACTAATGGTATGCCAAAACTGGTAGTAGCAGAGATAATATTGTTTTAAAGGAATACTGTTTTGGGGGCTCCATATAAGAGTGTGGGGTATTTTTATCACTTCCACCTCGCCTTTTTCCCCCTCCACCTTCTAACTTCCCCACTTTCTCTTAGATTTATGATTTCTTCCATGCAATTATTTTTATATGCTAGAGGTCTTGCTCAAGATGGTTTCATGAACCTGGGATGGGTGTGTGGAGTCAGTACCACGAAGAAACTGTGACCACCACTTGTTGCTCAAGCAAGTGGCCCCAGATATCTTGAACAGTCTTATTTCCAGTTTCATTGGATTGTATGAACAGATTTACAGTCAGTTTTTACTTCTAAATTTCTAAAAATATCTGTAATTATTAACAGGTTGCTGCATGCCTCTTTCCCCTTCTATCTCACAACTCCACCACTGGCAGTCATTACCTTTATGATCTATATCTCTACTGCTGGAAGCATAATCAGTTTTGCAAGCTACCAAAAAACGTTTTTTTAACTAGGTGCACCTACAGGTAGAAGAATGTTCCCAGCTGGAAGCACATGTGGTTACAATATCCTGCAAAGCAAGACAGTTTTGTCTCATGTTGTAGTGATTAGGGGAGCGGGCCTGCTTTTTGTCTGGCCGGCTCCCGCACAGCT
>LOEQ01001943.1:259693-269744 GCA_001685075.1 Bramus lutescens
GATAGATAGATAGATAGATAGATAGATAGATAGATAGATAGATAGATGCATGTGTATGTATGCATGTATATTTTCCAAGATCATGTGAACAATCATGGTTGAAGGCTCCTTTCACACCAGGATGTGTCCATTGCTTATGTGTACCATCATAAAAACATGCTACCTCTTCAATTACTTCAGTTTCTGGAATATTCCAAGTAAGGATTGATAATAAAAGTACTGATATATGAGGTAGTATATTAGCACATAGTAAAATATATATTAAAGTTCAGCCATACATGCTATAATAGTGACATAATGCATTGTTTGTAATTAGTGTGGCTATAAAATGGTAGATACTTGTTTATAATGAAAGAACACATATTATAATGCATGTACTTTTCTGAGTGACTCCTTATATTAGCAATGATACATGGAGACACACTGTATATATATTAAAGCAGGTTGCTAGAGAGAGACTTGGCCTAATAATAATCAGAGGACAGATGAGGGATACATCACCGGCATGCCAGATTCCATTCTTAGTGAAGAAACAAATGAAGTAGACAGAACATCTGCAAACACATGTGCAAGTCTCAATCCTCTCAGCACAGACTTTGACGTCCTTAGGCACTACTGCCAGATGCATTACAGATACATACATTTTAGAATTCTGAAAGAAGCTAAATTCTCAAAAGAAACACATTTTTCCAGGTTTTTTTTGTTGTTTTTTTTTTCTTTTTTTTGTCATCCTAAGTTTGCTTCAGGAGAGATCACTGTAAGGGAAACAAGTTTGGTGTCAGGCATGGAAAAAGTGCATTAGAACAATGATTTCTTTCCCTTTGAATATCTGTGTCTGCATATTTTTGTTTTGAATCTTTAAATGAATCACTTAATACCTCTGATTCTTTTATAAATAAGTGTTTAGTAATCACTATCTCACATTTAAGCCATTAATGTTCAGGATAATTACATGTTTAACACACATTTAACTATAATTTTAGTGAAAATTGACTAACTATAAATAATCATAGGATTTATTTTGCACCAAGCCCATTAGCTATATTTATGACTATTTAAACATTCTTCTCAATGCACTGTAAAGTAGAAAGCCTAGAAAACCAAAGAAAAGATATGGATATTTATTTAAAATGTCCGAACATATACTGTTGATTATACTAAGAATACTGGTGGTTTCTGGACTTACAGCTTCACATAAAAAAGACAGTAAATATGCATTTGAGTTGCTGATACAGATCAGCATCTCTATTTTCTTTAATTCCACAGTTAAATTGTTTTGGAAGATTGAATAAAACATGCAATTATCATATGCAAATGAAGGAGGTGGGATGAGAGATAGATAGGAGAAGATTAAAATAAATGGAAAATTTGAGTACAAAAATTTCTACACTTTCCCGTGCTAGTCTTAACCTTTGCATGAACACCCTATGTTTTGTTTAGGCTTTGCCATGCACCTAAAACAATCACCTGTTATTAATGGCATTCTTAGAATAAATATGTAATAGAGAAAATGAAGGCATTTATCAACTTAAGAAAAGTTTACAAAGCACAAAACAGAAGCGGAAGGTGGGGGCTGAATGGAGTCTCATGCAGTTCCATACTATCTTTATTTCTTTAGCTTAAATGAGTTCCAGAAAACTTAAACATATCTTGAGAGTTCCACCACAGCCCATGGTGAATGCTTACATACTGTTTACTTACCTAGATGATAAAGAATATGCCACAGACTTTTTTAAAGGACCAAACAGTTTCTTCTTCAAACATTAAAGCCTCCAGTAATTGGAAGCACTGTTTGCTTTCTGAAAATTGATGGTTAAATGAATCAGCCAGTTAATTGAACCTAAGTTCTCCAAAGGAAGATATTCCCTGAGAGCTTAGTACTAAATATGAAAAGAGGAATTCCACTCTTAGAACCCATTAAAATGGCTTAATTAAGTTATTATTCTTCAAAGTTTGGAAAAATGCTTTTGTCCTAGAGTAAGAAATTCCAAAGCCATGCACAAGATTTAGACTGTATCCTTGAGGAAAATCCTCCTTGTCCTCTTAATATCCAAATTTGACACCTGGTCCACATTAAGGTGTGGAATCAATATCACATTAACTACAACTATAAATAAGTGATTGTTTATTTACTCACACACATACTTATAGCTTTTTAATTAAACTTTACTCCCCAGTGGCACAGATACACTAATTATAGTATAATAATGAGCAGAGTCAGACATCTTATAATGCCACAGTATAGTATTGACATTTATGGCCTAGAATTCTCCAGTCAATACTGTTTATACAATCTTATTTCCCCTTTCTCTCTAGAGTAGGTTAAGAATTTAATGACCTTCTTAAAAGATTTTAAATACCTTCATCTCTCTAAGTGAGTATTTTTAAAGATGATTATTCTTATGGATTCAATTCAATTCAATTCAAATTACATAATATTTACTAATGCTAAGTTATAGCAAATACCCTTTTATTTCTTGCTTGTATAAGAAAGTTTCAAAGGCCGCAAATATTTTTAACTCCTGGTTCTTGTTGTTCAACATCACAAGACTAACATTTCACTGAAATGTTTAAGCTTTTGTTCCCAAACCAAGTCTGAGTTATCCTTTATAAGTCATGTGCTAACTATATACAATTAAAATTGAATTAACACTCAACAGGGAAATCTGACAGTTTAAGAAAATTTTAATGAATAAGTTACTTTATTTCAGGCCAATGTTTTATAATGTATTTTTGCTTTATTATGGATACATTCAAACGATTTGTCAATACAAATGGTGAGCAATTTTATCTGTGCCTCAAATTTATGCTAAACAAATTTTAGAAGTCGTATTACTATCAGAAGGCTTCAAGGAACAAATGAATATTATTTGGCTGATTTGGCATATTTGACTCAAATATTGAATGTAACAAATGAAAAATAACTTAAAGAATTATGAAGAAATACTTACAGACTCTACCTTATAATAATGCTTCAACCTGCTCTATTTTCCATTATTTTACTTTAACAAGACACAGTGGCTGCATTTAGTGAATAGAAATTGAACTCTGAATTTTGGACTTTTTTATCCCTTCTTGACTTGCTTGTAAGTGAAAGTCTTTTCTCTCCATACCAGACAGGGGCAGTACTAAAAGATCCAAATACGCCATGTGAAGAACATGGTGAACAACAGAGAACCCAGTGTAGCTAAAGAATGAAGTTTTTTGGGTGTTCAAAATAAATGAACACTCTTGATGTTTTCTCATGAGGTTATCATACATAAACCCTGGGTGAGCAGAATGACATCTCCATGTCTCCAGGTGTCAACACTGAGAGCTTGTGAACACTCCATGAAAGAACAACATAGTAACTCTAGAAGTCAAATAAAGTGCGGAATATAACCCATAGTAGTGCAGTTTAACAATAATTTTCAGTTATTTGGGGAATACTCGAACTTAGTATTTTGGAATGATTGTAAAGCAATCAGTAAAATGATGGGTGTCTTAACCTAAATTGATTATTCATATCTCCAGAGCTGTGAGTCTGAGAACAGGTATCAGCACATCCCATTTCTGATGTCTCTTTTTCTGGCTTTGAATAAGAAGCTATCTCATGTGGACTCATTATAATTTCTTGGTATCCTTCTTTAAAGAAAATATAGGATTCCTTATGAAAAGATGCTGACCTCATTTTATCTAGCTCTGCAGTTTAGTATTACTTAAAACCAGATTCAACATTGAGCCCTTTTTATAGACACAATTGCCTTAGAAGTCAGAGCTGTGCCACAGAAAATAGGGAGGATTGAAACCATTGATTCCATGACAGAAACCATGTAGTTTCTATAAAGAAAAAAAAACCCAAGCATGTGGTAAGAAGAAATTTGGATAAAATGGTTGTCCTTAATATTTGAGTTCATTCTTTGGGACATTTAAAATATCTAATCATGTTTGGAGGATTTTGCTGAACTCACTATTTCAGAAGACTACATTCCCTATATATCAAATTTTTATATTAAGCCAAATTGAAGAGTAAGTAAATTCAACTCAGCATAGCAATATAAATATTAGATACCCCCAAATAAGCTTTACTTTAATCTGGCTTATTCCTTTAGTCAGTTTAAATCAATGCACATTTTCATATGGCTTTAAGCCATTGTTGATCCTTTCTAATAATATAAAATGGATGATTGTCACTGAGACAAGCCAAAATAATTTGTAAATTGGATGGGGATTCTTAGTTAAGAAAAATGCCTGAAAGAATAAATTTTTGAAAATTGTAGCCTGGATGTAGATTCCAGGAGCCACTCAAATAGATGAGCACATAGGGAAGATTTTAAGGCAAAACTACAGGGAGAATATAAATCACTATGAAACCGTAATATTTGACTACAGACTCAAAAGCAAAGTTGACTCCAGTCCAAGATTATACAGATAGCTGTTGAAAAGTATTCTTGCAAACATGTTTTTATGTAAAGAGTTCAGCTTATACACAGCTGTGTATCTGATCAACTCTTTTGTGGCTGATGAAGTAAGTGGAGGATAGATCAGCATTTATAAGTTTCCATTTTTGTTTCATTTAATTGGGAGGATCAATCACAAGCAACAATATTTTAACTTTGACAACTCTCCCATGTGTAAATGGTACTGTACAAGTATAGCATACATCTTATGTGATATATTGTGTTGAAGGAAGGCTGTTTGGTCATCCCTGCCACCCAGAACCAAAATAACCACACAGAAACTATATTATTTAAATCACTGCTTGGTCCATTAGCTCTAGCTTCTTATTGGCGAACTCTTACATATCAATTTAACCCATTTCTATTAATCTATGTATTACCATGTGACTACAGATTACCGACTAAAGTTCCAGCATCTGTCTCTGGCAGGAAAACATGGCTTCTCACTGACTCCACCTCCTTCCTCTGACCATTAAGCTTAGTTTTTCCCCTCCTAGCTCTGTTCCCCTATAACGCTGCTATAGGCCCAAAGCAGTTCCTTTATTTATCAATGTTAATCACAGCATATAGAGGGAAATCCCACATCAATATTGTATGCATTTCTTGTCACATTAATGAGAATATTAATGAATGAATATAAACTGTAAAATGTTACTGATTTGTATATAGAATTTAAATATTGGTTGTTTCAACTATCTCTAGTTTTTATATCTAAAACAGAGAGCAGTCATATTAGTTCATATATAAGTTTATTTTAATATCTGAGATAATATTGCCTAAGGATAAACAATTTCCCAGGTCAATGTTTAATGTCATAAACTTGTCTATTATTATACAACAAATGAATATAATTACCATTATAATTTTAAAAATCATCATTGTCACTAAGTAAAGAGATGATTTCAGTCACCACATTTATCATTGGATAACAGATAGTTTCTAAGGATTCATAAACACTAACAACAGCCTATTAAATTTAATTTTAAAAAATGGATTTATGGTCTTGGTATCAGGGTGACTATAGCTTTATAAAAGGAGTTTGGCAATGACTCTTCTGTTTCTATTTTGTTAAACACATTAAGGAGTATAGGTATTAGCTCCTCTTGGAAGTTCTGGTCGAATTCTGCATTGAAACCATCTGGTCCAGGGCTTTTTTAGGTAGGGAGGTTTCTGATGACAGCTTCTAATTACTCGCGACTTACAGGTCTATTTAAACTGTTCACCTGGTCTTGATTTAATTTTGGTATATGGTACTTATCTAAAAAGGTGTCCATTTCTTTCACCTTTTCCAATTTTGTGTCATACAGGCTTTTGTAGTAAGATCTAATGATTCTCTGAATTTCCTCTGTGTCTGTGGTTATGTCCCCCTTTTCATATCTGATCTTGATAATTTGCATGTTCTCTCTCTGTTGTTTGATTAGTTTGGATAGTAGACCCAAAGCCATGCCATTTGCGTATAGAATATATTTTCGATCTGCTCACTGTAGTTTTCTTTCTTGTATTTTTGATCTTAAATCTGTGTCATTTCCCCAATTAACATTCATTAAGAATTTTTTCACTTAGAAGGCATTTTGATATCATGTCCATTTAACAAAATAGTAGGGATATCGTCTCTCCTGGGGTAGATGAGTGTCACAGAGATTTGGACAGGGCCATAGTACCAGGCATGATTTTCCTCCTATAGAATGAGCTTCATATTAAACTTGAAAACAGTTGGTTACTTCTGCAAAGTTCAGATAACTACCACACCATTGGGTCTATCTTGGCAAGGCATTTGATGTTTTACTTTCTAGCAGTCATAATTGGACAAGATTCTTGATGGTATTTCTCCTTTTACCTGTTTAGTATCTCCTGACACTATGGAAGCTTGATATTAAGGAGAAAATTTCTAAATCAATTATAACTATTTTTCTCCATATCCTCTCAACCAATCATGTGGTATCATAGAAGTAATCTTACCAACAAGTTCTGATGGGTAACCAAGATATACAGCAAATATCCTGTTTTGTTTTGAGGGTCTATATTACTCTCCATTGAGCAACTCAAAGGTAGCATCCCACTTTTAGAACTAGGTATTTAATTTGATAACCTATAGTATCAGCAGAACCCACACACTCACATGCACGCTCTCTCTCACACACACATTTCAAAAATAGTATGGTTCTATATGGCTTTTTCAAGATTCCTTGCCATTACATATCTCTGTCTAACTCTATCAACTCCTGTTCTTCTCAACCCCATATTCACTTAAGTCCCATCTCCATTTCTTTACCGTTTGTGGTCTACCTCTATCCTCCTTTAAAATATTTCTGTGTCCTCTTTCTGGTTGCTTGACTTCCAAAAGCACTATAAGTTAATTGCACATGTTCAAAGAATTAAGGCTAAGTTCCATAGAGGAGAGTGAAAACTTCCCATTTGTTTTTATTTATCTTCTTGAGTGAAGAAATATTGTATCTTTGCCCAATGGATTGAGGCTGCTCTGAACCCTTATTAGTGAATCTTCTTCATTAATCTAATGACAATTAGTATAGGTCCTTTCATATTCAGAGTGCAGAGAGTGGTATTCTCAGCCCTAAATGAAACATGGGCATCATAAGTCCTCTCACATGGGCCAAAAAAATTTACTGCTACAGAGGGGTAAAAGGATAGTAAGGCCAGAGGTTGGGGAAGACTCTTACGAAATAGTGTCTTTTGTACATGACAGTGGCATGGCATTTGAAGACACACGAACTGGGTCACATGCACAAGTACTACATAGGACAAAGCCAGTAAAAAGCACTACATCAATGAGAGTGAGATACAAAAGCCTCATACCTATCTAAGAAGCTTTGGTAGTCGAAGGTTGGTGGGAAAATTCTCTTCAAGGATTGACCCTGGATAGGTTGCTCTGACTCCATTAAATGACTCCTGTGCCCTCATGCATGTAAGGAAAGCTCTGAAAGCACTCACTATGACAGAGGACATAAAGTTGGGAAGTGAGCTGGAGGAATCTAGGAGGCATTTGAGGAGAAATGGAGGGATAATATGATTAAATACATTTGTACACATTAGTAAAATTCTCAAAGAATAATTTTAAAGTGGAGTTCTTTTACTTAAAAGAAAGGAATATTTAACAGTTGAATATAATAGTATGCGTCGTTCATAAAAACAATTAGACATTTCTTTTCTTTTTCCAGAAAACTAAGAAAGGGGTAGGTCAATTTATAAATATGCTCACTTTTCCGTACCATGAAAATCTTGATTCTGGAGCGTTTTTTCTTATACTAAGATGTATGGCTTAAAACGTCATTTCCATCAAAACTTTAAGGAAAGCAAAGTGAATCTCTCCTTTTTTTTAAATGCAGTAGTATCACACACCATTTCTGAAACATTCATTTTCAGCTCCTCGAGATAGCAGTTCATTTTTCACTTCACAGGCTTCTTTTCTTCTGGCTAGCTGAACAGGCTCCTGAATTAATTGTTTTGAATAGTTCTTGATTGACACAGAGATAAGAGCATAAAGTTATTAATAAACAAACTTATGGTGCAAATTTAGAAATTACTTCTCATTAGAGGAATATCCTAAAATTCTCTTGGTGTTTAATTATTTACTGGAGTAAAGTACATATTTATTTTACCAGTGCATCTTGCAGTTTCATGAAGTACTAACAATTTCTGATCCCATTTAGTACAGAAAACTACAATATCCTAATGACGGACATAACTAAGTATATTGGTGCTATTTTATGTTGTTAGTCATTCTCTCTAACATAATGATTATAGAAAGTTAAAAACAAAACTGTGAAAGAATAAAAGGCAATCTAGAAATACGTCTTCATTTGTTTAAATTATTTAGAATGTTTTATCTCTTCCTATCTTTAAAAAATTAACATGTGTCCTAATGTTTGAATTATGATGAGTTTGGATACTAAAAACATTTGGAAAAATAATGTATAAGGGCAAATAATTATGTTATAAATATTATATTTAAGGACTCAGATACTGAGTTGATGAAAGTAAACATATTATTTTGCACTGGTTGGTGTACTATTGAATCTTAATAAATATTTATTAAGTGTCAGAATGATAAAGTCATTAAACCCAGTCTATGAACTGAAGTAAAGCAGCTTCATCTGTGGAGGCCACATGTTACATAACTATAGAATTCAGAAGCATGATATTTAGCATACTTTCTCAGCAACATCTTCATTAGCATTTAAATGGAGAAACATTCTCAAACAAGTGTCCATATTGAAATAATATGGTAGATTAGTACAAACAACATGTTCAGCTGTGATGTGACACTTTTAATGTAATTCATAAACTGCCTTTAAAAATTGGCTCAAAATAGATTAAACCTATTTTTATAAATAAATTCTAATTCCAACTAAATTTTCTACTTATCACTCTTAAGGAAATTCCCTCAAAGCTTATTTTTCATACAGCCTGGAAGGTTGACATATTAATGCACTTGTATGCAACATTGAATCCAAAAGTAGGTGATAACAAATAACAGTTTACAATAATCATGTTATGAGAAATGGATTTGACTACAAAATTTAGACACATTTGGTAATGAGCATCAATTGATTTATACAAAACTAAAGTAAACATTTGGTCTTTTAATTTTAATTCCTACTTTTAACTTCAAATGCTATTTACATTTTTACCATGTTAAATTTCTTATCTTTTATAGTTTTCCAGAATCAAATAAGATTAATTTAATGAGTAGAGCAGACAAAGGGAAGCAAGTGAAGATGACAATGATTTTTTTTTTATTCAGGCTCTCTCTGTGTGTGTGTGTGTGAGAGAGAGAGAGAGAGAGAGAGAGAGAGAGAATTCTGTCAAAATTCTTGTTGTGTAACACTTGAAATTTCCTCTAAGGATTTCTAATCTGATTATTATGTGATTCTGTTTTTTGACTCTTTATATTTTGTGTAACAGATTTTATAACACCTTTATTTCTAAAGAAAAATAAGCATAACAAAATATAGCTGATATTGAATAAAGATACTTCTTGAACTTATTATCTTTTATAGAAAATATTAGGACCACCTCTTAAAAACAGAATTATACTAGATTATTTACTTTTGACACATAGAAATTTCCAAACAATAGTATTTTTGCATTTTAATGGTGCAGTAATAAATTTGGTTTTGCTCATAGATTTAAGAGATTTTTCACTTGTGTAGAAAAAGGTTATTCAGAATTGGTTGATGTTTTATGCTGAACACTATGTGAAAATTTTACCTAAGCTTACACTTACTGCATATCAATATGATCTAGATTGTTTAATTTTTAAGTGCATTTAATAGCATTTACCTGTATAAATCGTCCTTGAGAAACACAATTTTCCTTTTTCTATAGATGCTAGGGAACCTCCTCTTCTCATTAATTAAACAGTATTTTTGACAATCTGTCATCAAACTATTTCTTTTTTATTTTACTAAAGATTTACCTATTCTTATTTGAGGCCTATGAGTGTACTGTGTGCTTGTTTATATGTGCACCACATTTTGGCTGTTGCTGAAGGACATGAGAATAGGATTGTCAGATCATTAGAAGTGGACAAAGAGAAGCTTCATCTGATGATGGATGGAGATAGAGACAGAGACCCACATTGGAGCACTGGA
>LOEQ01001944.1:42610-54744 GCA_001685075.1 Bramus lutescens
GCATTTTATTAAAATACATGACTGACAGAATACAGACAATTCTCCCGCACCATGAGTGTGTGTGTGTGTGTGTGTGTGTGTATGCATGTGTATTTGTTCAGTCCTACACCACTGATCCCTATATCAAGAAACAGATGAATATAACTTTGGCCTCTGAGATCTTACACATTACTAATTAACAGAAGCTTGTTGATTTAATACAGTCTGTGAATGGGCAATTGGCATTTTTTTTAGTACTTTTCTACAAAGACTACTATGTTGGTAGCTGGAAATTATTTGAAATAAAAACAAAGAAAAATCTATAGTAAAACTCTGCAACATCATCCATGCTACTATTGTTATTTTTAAATATTAATTCTTTCTAGATTACATATGACATATTTGCTTAATTTGGAGATCCACTCCACTTTCACAGGTAATGTCCTGTTTTTATTATTTTTAGAAAAATTATCAAGCCTAATTTGTGCTGCCCATATACTCTTGGGGGCGAGGTCATCTACGCAATGGTATCAACTTGCCATACCCTTCAGAAAATGAATTCTCTCTCTTCCAGATAACATCAATTGCAATAGTGTCTCAGCTAAGAAGGGACTTAGTTTCTCCCTCCTCACTTCAGGCTAGGATTTTGTCTGGTTTTAGCTCATGCAGGTCTTATGTATGCTCTCACAGATGAGTGAATTCATGTGTACCACAGCACTATCATGTACAGAAAGAGCAGTCTTTTAAAGATGTTCCTACCCCTGGATCTTGCGATCTTTCTGACCTCTCTTCCACAACGATCCCCAAGGCTTGAAAGAAGGGGGCATGACATAGATGTACCATTTGGGGAGGAACACTCCAGTCTCTTACGTTCTGCTCCTTGATCACTTGTGGGCCTCTTTGTTAACAGTCATCTGCTACAAAAAGAAGTTTCTCTGATGAAGGTTGAGAGATGCTCTAATCCATGGATATAACTAAGTCATAAGGTGTCAGTTCAATACTATCCCTATTTAGTACAGTAATAGTACTAAGTCCTTGCCTGATACCCATGGCCTGTCTAGAAACATTTCTTAGCCCTGATAATGTATACCAGGTATGTGTTCCATGTTACAGAGCAGTCTTTCTAATCAGAAAGTGGTTATTTACTCCCATGGTATTTGTGCCACTACCGCATCATATATAAAGTTTTTAAAATAAGTACAAACGAAAGAACTTAGAATGAAATAATTGTTCTCTGCCTTCATAGAAACAGCAGTAGGCCCAGAAACTCATAATGTGAACTTCTGCAGGGAAGATCATGGCAGGCTGTTTTTCAAACATTGACACAACTTGTTTCTCTTTCCTTTGTAACTCAAGATTTAAAGACAGGACCCTGGGATCACTTTCCCACAAGGTGCATAGTGCTGTGTCCTGTACATGGATGACCCAAGGTCCTCCCTCTGAGGCTTCGGTATATTCTCTAAATGTTCACCATGGAATGTCACTCTTGATTTTGGGTGCTGTTTCTTAATTGACACTTCAAAATCCTAAGATGGTGAACTCTTATTTGAAATGTCTTGACTGTGTCACTGTGAAATATTTCTTAGATTCCTAAGTAGAAGTTATATTTAAAAACAAGGTAGCTGGCAGGGTGTACACCTTAAACGGGCTCAGTCATGTTTTCTTGCCACCTAAAGGCACTGTCTTCTTCAGGATAGACTTCTCTCACCTATAAAATGAGGTGGAAGCAGACAAGCTTCTAGCAATGATCTGGAGAAAGAAACAGATTACATACAGAATGCTTGGAGCAGCATTTGACTCCTGAGTGCCACATGCATAATTACTATCACTAGCACGTCATTTAGAAATCCATGTGCCCACATTAAGTTAAAACAGTTCCTTTCGGATCTGTTAAAATTCTGGGTCCACCACTAACTGAATATGATATGAAGATTATATGAAACAATTTCTTCAAGGTTTTTAAACCCTTGTCCAAAATGATATTCATCAAGTTACTAAAAACTTAATTGTATTATATATTATGTAAAGACTACATAAGAAAAATCAGCTTTTAAGTTAGCAATAAGTTTTTTCTCTATATTTTGGACAATTGTTTCTATAGGACACCAAATAGTAAAATAAATAAATAAATAAATAAATAAATAAATAAATAAATAAATAGGAAAGAAAGAAAAGCGTTGTTTGTTTTGGGTAAGAATTTGCCAACAGAAACCTTTGAAAGACCCTAAAAACTATGTTCCTGGGCTTCTGTGATTCAGGTGTGTTCATAATCAACAAATAAAAATATGGCCAATTTTAATCCTATAGAATTTAATGAATCTAATTAGAAAGTAGAAAGTATACTTCAAGATGCTCACTGGCTCCTAGCAGTAAAGGGAACAGAGGACCACAGTGGACCAGACCTAGCCTGAGCTCAGAAAATAGTCACCTCCACACGTGGAGCAAAGGAAGTGAGAAGACACAACTCTTGTCACTGCAAAACACTACATATTGGGGTGTCTGATGGCATTTGAGCAGTCACTGAAACAAAGATGAAGGGTTTGGAGTGTAGCTCAGTTAGCAAAGTGCTTACCTGAAATGCATGAATCCCTGGGTTAGATCATCAACACAAGCAGTGACAAAACCAGGCCTCTAGACATACACCTGGAATCCCAGCAGTAAGGAGGTGGCATCAGGAGGATCAGAAGTTTGCAGTCATCCTTGACTATGTAGTCAGCCTGAACAACAGAGACTCTCCCTTCTTTTTTTTTTTAGTTAAGTAAAATGAAAAGAAAATACTGTGATGGTGCAAGCTGTAACACCATCATTCGTGGAGGCAGGACAAATGGAAGCACCACATCTCAGCCCTTTAGCCAGAAACCACTATTTTATATTCAAAAACTAGGCATTGCTTGCCTCAGCACCAATGATTCTAAAACATTTTACTCTCATGGTGTCCTTCAGTGTTTTACAGAAATAAGTGTCTGTTTTTCATCAAGAAAGAGATTTCTTCTTGGAGTTAACTTTAAAACTGGTTTTTGCCATGCAATGACTGCCTAAGATACATCACAGTGAATATCAGCTTTTTCAAGACAAGGTTTCTCTGGGTATCCCTGTCTGTCCTGGGACTTGCTTTGTAGATCAGGCTGGCCTCAAACTATCAGAGATCTTCCAGTCCCTGCCTCCCAAGTGCTGGGTTTAACGACGTGTACCCCTACTGACTGGATCATAATGAGTATTATCTTAGACTTCTATTTCAAGACTTGCAATTGTAGTTTACCTGTTCAAGCATTTCTCTAATAAAGCAAGGGCCCTGCTTTTGTCTAGCTTCCCTTCAAGCAGAGTTACCAGCCTAATTATATGGTACTGCACACAAGTAACCATTAAGGCAGAGTTTAGTAACAACATTACCAATTTTAACCATAGTTTTACTTTACAGTAATTATTGTGATTGGAAACCATACAAATCAAGATAATGAAGGGGGAGATGCACAAGCATCTGGCATGTACACGTTGAAGGTCTTCCCATCATAGGAAACCTATTAGGATACATGCAATGGACTATTTTGTGAGCCCATGCATTTTTTGTCCCTGTTTTCTATACTTAATGTTATTAGAGCCTATTATATCTGAACCAAAGGCATGTGTCAACAGTTGAAGTCATTTTCCCTGTTGGTCACAGCTGCAGCTTGAGGTTATTTGTGATGACCTCATACTTGAAAGGTCACCATAAAGTGACCTTCACCATCCAATAATCTATTCAAAGAACTAATATGCATGTTAAGTGGAAACTGGGCAGATGGTAGTTATCAGTCACATATGAGGTTTTTTGTCATTTATGGAGGTTGGTACTCTGTTCTAGTCTAGATGGTGCATTTATATCAGGAAGATATCCCCACAAGCAGAGTTCTAGGACACCTGAGAGGTCTACATACAACTTTGCACTAAGCAAAGAATACTTATGAATTTTGTAGAGTCAAATGAGTGGGATCAATAAGTGACTTTGCTTTGTTGGTGCAGCCTTGTTCACACAAGGAGAATGAGACGTTATACAGAGTGACGATTCCTTCATTCAGTTAGTCGGTCTTACTAGGTACCCTCTAATATGCCTGACACAGCGCTGCTTGCCGAAAATTTCATTGTGAGCAAGATAGTCATGCTGCAATAAGTACTTTGGAAGGCTTAGGGAAAAAATTGAAGACCAAAGTGCATGGGAAAACTCCAGCGCATGATTCAACCTGGAAACATGGTATAGTTGTTGAAGAAAATACAGCACACTTGGGAATGCTGATTTGTGAAAACATGAATCCAGAAAAAATTCCAAAAGCAAGTCAGTTTTCACCAACGACTCCTCAAAGTCTCTGGAAATGGTTTTATGTCTGTAGAACTGAGAATTCAATGTTCCCATCCTAGTAGGAAGACTGACCAAGAGCCGTGGCATGTCTGTCCTTTATGCAGCCACCAGAATGAAGTTTTGTTCATTGCCTTCTAAGAACAAAGCCAGAGGACTTGGGACCACAAAGCAGAGAGGCCACATTGAAGAGAATGAACTGAAGAATTTGTCTACAGAATGTCGAGACTCAGTATCCCCCACAATAGGTTGAAAGCTTTTTCAGTAAATATATTCAAAGAGTTTTATTTTGGGAATTTAGTCACCCTCAAAGAAAAACCTAAGGATACTAAAACCAGGGCTTCCTACAGTAGCAACCCAGCCATATCACCCTGGAATGAAAGGGCAATTGAGCATTGCTTGCAAATTTTGTTTTGCACACAATACTTGACCATGAGTATAGTTAGAAAGTATCTTTGTCACCTTATAACATGGACTGCTTGTTCTCTGAGTTCCAGAGATGTGTTTCTCTTTTCCACCTGCTATCCTGTCAGAATGCCCTTGTCCATCCATGTTTTTGCCACCATTCTGTATTTCCATATTCTCTGATAAGATGGAAGCTCCTCTAAAGTCTATTCTCTTGTCTTGAGCTCTTTCAGGAATCACCTTTAAAAACCCTGTAATGACAATTTTAGCTCTTCTAGTAAGTATTTCAAAATTCTTTTAACCTGCACTCATTCCTTAGCTCTGAAAACACATCTGCATTTGTACACATTTGTTATAGCAAGACTTGGGTTCCCAGGACAGATTTGTGTATGAGGTAAAAAACATGTTTACATATACAAATGTGCGCACACATATACATACATAATGACTTGTGCAATTAATTATAGGGACAGAGAAGTACCATAATAGACCATTTGGAAACTCAGGGAAGACCTGGAAGTTGGAAGTTTAATTCCGTAATGAGTCCAAATGACTTGTATCCACAGAAGATAGTCAGTATAAAAATCTGGGAGCAGGAGAGAGTCAGAGTCCCTGATCAAGCTCAGATGCAAAGGGAACAGATCCTTACTTCTATTTTATGTTCTCTTCAAGGAGGCTAATCTCCTTTACTACATTGATCTACCCAAATGATAAAGTCATTTGGGAAGATCCTAACAGACACATTAAAAATAACATATAATATGAGAACGGTGGGGCCCAATCAAGATGACAAAAAGAAAATGTAGTCCTCAAAGGGCAGAATAATTGCAGGATGTGACCTGGAGTGTGCTGTTTAATAAGGACAAGCTTTAGCTTCTGAAACCATAGGGAATATAAGATTCTTCCCGGATAACCTTTCCTGTCTTCTTCTCTCATGGAGACTCATTTTTGAGTCTAGTACAAGAATAGCCATTTAGAGTCACAAAGTGAACAAACCTCTAAAGACTTAGGAACCCATCTAATTTTACATTATCCTCTCCTTTTAAAGACAAGAAAACTTCGTTCCTGGGGTTAAATAACCTGCTTAATTCTCAGAGCTCCAAAATGCCAGGGGCAAAGCAGGAACTCACATCCCAGTGCTTGACCTGGGACATTTCTCTACCATTTTCCCCACCCAGCTTGGCCTTTTAAAGTGAAAAAAAAAATCAAATTAAACTACTTGCCACAGTTTTGCCCAGCAACAGAAAACTTGACTGATGAAAGAAATATTGCAAAAAGTAATTACTTTTAGTCATTTAGTGAAAATATCTATTACTCACTGAATTACTGAATTATGCATGTAGTCTAAATGTGAACCTGTTAGCAGCTTAAGGGTGACATGTCTAAATAATTTATATTTTATTCTCATAAATATTGTGAAATCTAACAATGATAGCTTATTATATTATTTCCAAGAAGTTTCTACAGATACTGTAATGTAGATAGTATGTACCTGCTCTGAATTTGTTTTAAATGTGACCTTGCATTAAAAATGCTATTTATATATTAGTATCTCTATAAAATAAAGCTTACTATTTTATCTCAAAACGTAAAGCAAATGAAGCATATTTAAAAAACTCTCCACAGGAGTAACAATGGAATTCAAAATAGCAGCATGCACATGCACGCACACACACATACACACATACATACACAAGCACCTAAAGTTACCTATAGGGAAGTATCATATAACTAATTATATGCATATATATTTACATACAACTATGTATTGAACACTCTAAAAAGCTACATAGTATCAATAAAACTTTTCTTTTGGAAATGTTTGATATCAAAGATTCAATGGACCGAGGAAAATAAAACATACACACACGTACATACATTCATGCACACATACACACATATATATGCACATATACACATGTGCACACACACCATGCACAAATGCAAGTGTGTGCACAATCAGGCTATCCTACATTTCTAGAGGAAAGATGTTTATGAGTCAGGAAGTCTATATTTTCTTTAAGAAGAGAACTCTCCTAAATGTCCACGATATTATCCTAGGATTTATTTTAATCAAGTCTGAAATAGACAAATCTACCTTTTGGAATGTTGGTACAAATCAGGATATCTTATTCTACAGAATTCACCATCACATCCACAGCAACTTCTTTGGAACACCAGGGCCACTGCTAATGAAGAAATGTAGCTGCAAGATATGCGGTAATCAAATTAGAATATATTTATTTTTAATTCTAGAATTCAACTGGAAAATTTTGAGTCATACTAGTGATATCCCAAGGAATAATTTCACTAACTATGGCTCATTGTTTAATCAAAATAAGGATTCCTAGAGTTACATGTAGGGAAACACCACACAAATACAGTGGCTATTGGAGACTCTGCAAGGTGTCACATAGGATCTATAAAATGTCTCCTTGGGAAATGTTGGAAAACAAAGATTCAGTGAAGAGTGGAAAACAATAATTTTATGCATATATTACATGGATATGAAAGGTTCTCCAAGTCACAAGGGTAGATTCTAAGTCTGTATTCCTCTATTCAGTGCTAACTCTGATCAATCATGGCTGGCAAGGATGAATGTTCTCAGAAACCTAGCAACTCCTGAAAGATTTTCATGGGAAAACCCATCAGCAGAATGACTCCTCTACAAAGATTCTAACAGGGATTCCAGCCCAGTGCACACTGGACCTCGATATACATATCTGAGCTCTGAACTACTGAAGTCAAAACAGTGCTGGAAACAAAGGCCCTCAAAGAATTATTCCTGCAAACGACTCACTGAGTCGTGTGATTGGAAAAGTGTGATGCATTGTGTCTTTATATCCTTTACACACTGAATTACAAAATCATATCTCAAAGTGCTACATCTCCCAGTATAACTGTCTCTGGAGACTCAACTTTTAGAAGACAATTAACATAGAGAAGGAGGACGGCAGAAGGAGGAGGAGGAAGAAGAGGAGACGGAATGAGAAAGTATAAGAAGTAAGGAGAGGAAGAGCAGGTGGTAAGAAAAAGAGAGAAGGAGAATGGAGAGAGAGAGAGAGAGAGAGAGGAGAGAGAGAGTTCTGAACCTATGCCAAGGAGGTAAGACTAAATGTATACATTATGAATATGTGGTGGCCTACAAGTTAAGATGAGCATTGCCCCCAGAATCTGACCATCTTGGCACCCTGATTTGCATCTTTCCACCCTCCAAAAACACAAGGAAAAAAAAGAGAAAGAGCTACCAAATCCATGGTAATTGTAATGGTAGCTTACACAGAGAAATTGAAATAAAAATGTACTGAAGTATAGAAGTGAAGCTTGCAAATCAAAGGCAGTATTATGTAAAAACCAAACCTGTTCACATAAAAATTTTTCTTAATATATCTTTCTCCAATATTTTTCTTAAGCCTTTCCTCTCAAAGATTTCAGCCTGTGTGAGATGGGGAGGCTCTTAAAACACATTGAAGGGCTGGTGAGATGACTCAGCAAGCCTCAAGGCCCCAAGTTTGATCCCCAGACCCCATATGGTAGAAAGAAAGGACTCCGACAAGTTGTCCTGTGACCTCCAGCCATAAGCTGTGTGTGTATATACATATACTTAGGGGGACAATAAAAATTACAACATAAAACTTAAGGAAAAGAAAAGAAAAGTGAAAATTCACCACGACTCATTTGTGTCTGATGATTACTCTCTTGGTGTCCCTAGAAGCCTACACTGGACAGTTTTAGAACCTTCTGATGGGGTTTGTGGTGTGAAACTATTCCTAAAGAGATGAAGGGTGCCAGAATGTAACCAAAGTGCAGAATAGCACCGGCGTTCAACGTGTTGAATCAAGGAGCTGTGTTGGGGTTACAGAAATACAGGTGATGGGTAACTTTCAAGAGGAGAAATTGCACAAAGAAGCTGCTTCACCAAAGCCCAGCCCCCTGAGTGACAATTCACAAAAGCTGGAAACTCAGAACACAATGCCCAGCCTGCTGACATCTCAATGAATTGGAAGGTGTCCTTTGCAGGTAGCTCAATTGGCCATAGCCTCTCCCAGACAGTTAGCAAGTCTTGGTTTTTCTAGGCATTTCGGCTTGTCTCTCAGTGGAGCTTTTGCTAAGTAGCTGTTTTTTGTTTTGTTTTGTTTTGCCTTTCCAGTTTGTATTGTCTAAGCGTCTTCTCAGGTTCTCTTATCCGAAAGAGACTCTCTTCAATCTTTAGAGTGGATATTTTTCGGGTGGGAGGAGCCTAGTAAAACTGGTCAGTTTCAAGGACTTCCTGAAGCTATTTTGAAGCTATTTATGGGACTTCTCTGCAAGACAGAATATTGCAACCTCCAAGGAAACTGCTACACCTTCAGGGGAAGGGAAACCTTCTACCTCCTCCTGCCACCATTCGTTTTATCTCCTCATGTAGGAGGCAAATCCCAATAGCAAATCCTTCCGCATAAGCAAATTGGAAAATTTGGCTTTGTTTCATGACTGTTTTCCTTATTTGTGCATTTGCCATTCTTCTTAGCCAGATGCAAGGTTGATTGGTACATAGATTTTAATGGCTCTGTCTTCCAAGTGCTAAGGTCAAAGGCTGGAGCCTTCAACTTCCAAATTAAAAGCCAGTTTGGAGACCTGCTTGAATATTACACACGCTTTTAAAGTGTCCGACTTTTAGGAATGTATCATTGTTCATCATCTAAAAATCCATTCATAAATTCATGTCTTTATAATAGATGTAGTAAAATAAATTGGTTTCTTTTGTTGTACAAATAAACCTTATTTTCCATTATTGTTTTGGGGCAACCTATGCTCATGCATATAAAATCCAAAATAAAAATAACTATGTGAGGCACTTGTGCCAACTGCCTATCTTTGTATACTTGAATAAAAAAAATTAAGTAAGAGTAAATAATTTTTCAAAGCATGAGTAAGTACTTTTGGTAAATAAATTATGCTAGAGACAATGCTGAAGTAAGAGACAACCTGGACTTGTCCCATCTTATCTTTTTATTTGAAAAGATGTTTTTTATGTCCTTTTGTTTCCAACACAAATGCACAAATGCATGACTTTGGCTGGCTACAGGGAAGCATGATTTCAGTAAATTTTCTCCTTTTTGTTTATCGCATGGATCATTGCAAAAGTGTGAGTTCACAGTTTGCTGCTTTTAATGCATGCTTATAATTTAAAATGCAAATAAATACAGCCTTTCAAGTGTCAAACAGCTCTTACTGAAGAGACTCCTTTTACAACAGGAGCCCTCTCAGAGAACTGGCAGGGTAAGTTCTAGAAATGGATGAGAGTCAAGACCTCCTGGGTGCCTGTTTTGTCAAAGAGTGCTACAGTGTGTCCCTGCAGTTAGAACCCAGTGAAAATCAGTATTCCTTTGAAAGTAGAATACTGCTAACACTGCTTGAGGCTCTTCCTTAGCGGAAGCAGAGTGCTTAAATCTACTAGAGACCTACCTGAATATTACACACACTTTAAAATGTCCCAATTTTAGAAATCCCTGAGTGATTGTAATACTGTCTCATTATGTTATCATAGATTAAATCTGAAATATGAAGTATTTAAAAGCAAAATACCTGGATATCAGGACATGCGTTCCTATTGCTAGCTATTACAAGCATTGTTCTTTCACGTAAAAAATGTAAACAGTATTATGACACATACTTGCTTCCTTGAACATGGTGTTACATGTGCGGTAACCCACAGTCACCACAGCCAAGCTGTAAGAAGCCTAAAGGTGTGGGGACGGGAGCCAGTGTCTGACAGGAAAACAGAGGGGAAGGTTCAAGCTCTCAGGAAGCTTGGGTTCTAAGGGGTGATTTGCAATGGCTACAATTGGGAGGCTTCTGAACGAAGGGAGGTTTGGGAACAGAATTCTCAACTCAGGAGGCACAGGAGACCCACCCTAAGAGCCACAGCTTCTTGAAGGTAACTATCACATAATCTAAGAGCACAGAAAAGAATTGCTATACATAATAGGAAACTGGATTTACAATACGGTTCTAAATAGGTTTCTCAATGCTTTTTGAAATCCCAATATGTGTTCAAAAATGTTATCTGTTCTTGCTTTGGGGGTTGGTGTGGGACAGGGGGATATAGTTCATCCTTGCCTTAAGTAGGCATTCGGTGACTGTTTGGTACCAGGCTGACTCACTTCCACCGTCAGCCTCGTGGAGTTAGAGTGAGTGTTGTCTGTACCTGTGAGTAGGCGTCCACCTATACAAAATGCTCCGCATGAATGGAAAGCAGTATTAGTTATTTCAAAACTGTTCTCTCGGTGCTGATTAAAGATAAAATAAAAACTAAGTTTTTGCACAAGACACAAGAGGCATTTTCTTACAAAATCTCTGATGCATGTTCTCACCAGCATTTGCTGTCTTTCATGAAAAAGTCCTTCTGAGAACCCAGCTTTGCCTACTCTGGCCTTTCTGTAAAGTTTCACCCAGGCAGGGAAGGTCCTCTCTGCTGTCACCGGCCTTGGGGATGTGTCCTATGTCCAGGCACACTCACTTCAAACTTTCTCTTTGCTTTTGTGTATCTGCTAAACTTCCCAACTTATTTCTTTATTCACTGGAACAGGTCTCACTATGCTTTGGCCTCAAAATCGCAAAGATCTTCCTGCCTCTGCCTCCCAAGTGCTGGGATCAAAGGATTGAGCCATAAACTTCCAAATGAAATATCGTCCTTGATTTTAAAGAAGAAAGAAAGAAAAGATTTTTCCCCAAGGGCATTGGGCAGCAATGGATCATTGCTGTATAATTTGGCACTGACAGACATGGGAGATGACTGTGATGGGCTTTCACATCGTTTCTGCTGATTTGATAAAGACACATTGCAAAAAGTGTGGAGACCTTGGATTCCACAAGATTCATTTGAAATGAGAAGTGCTATCAAGAACATTTAGGAAGGGAGGGAGTGGGAAGGACAGTCCTTGAGAAGAAAATACAGTTCGCTGTAACAAATGTCACCCCTCAGTAGGGACTACACACACTCTGCTTAGCCCATTCACCACGACTCCCAGCCTTAAGCTCCTGTGTACCACATGAGGGGCCCTGGAAGCCTAGAGAAGAGCAAATAAAAACAGATCCCTGGGTACTCCCAGGAAAATATTCTAATGTCTTTCAAAATAGGAGGCTTGCTTAAGAGACCAACACGGAAGACAAAAAGCACAGAATATGAGTCCCTCTATGTAGAGTAGACCGTCCACGCATCACAAATCTAGAAAGCTAAGAGCAGCTGTGTTAACTAATTTATGTGGGTTTATAAAGCTGTTTTCAGAATATGTTTGCTGTGGAAGGTAGTGTTCTGTAAACGCTGTATGTTTAATCTTAAGCAAAGCACTTTTGAGGGGAATTGAAAAGGGTGCACCCACCCACTGAGATGCAGGGGCTGATCTAATGGGAGCTCACCAAGGCCAGCTGGACTGGG
>LOEQ01001944.1:60565-80825 GCA_001685075.1 Bramus lutescens
GATAAAGAAAGTGTGGAATATTTATGCATTAGAGTACTACTCGGCGGTAAAAAAAAATGACATCTTGAATTTTGCATGCAAAAATGGATAGAAATAGAAAACACTATCCTAAATGAGGTAACCCAGACCCAAAAAGATGAATATGGTAATAACTCACTCATTAGTGGATTCTAGCCATAAATAAAGGACATTGAGCCTATAATTCATGATCCTAGAGAAGCTAAATAAGAAGGTTAACCCAAAGAAAAACACTTCCTGCTCTCTAACTTTAAACTGAAAAAAACCTTTTCTCCACAACTTCGTTTTGGTCAATATTTCATTACAGAAGCAGATAGTGAACTAATGCAAGAGAATACTAAGATTACTGTAGCAACAAATCTTAGTTGTGATTGCTCAAAATGTGTGATACTTTTAGTCTTCATTAACTAGCAATATTTTAGAAGAGAGAAGCATTTTTCTGTAAAAGTGGTGACAGATGTGGAGGAAGAGATCATGCTAGTTTCTGGCATCTTACCATTAAGAGTGCTTTCACAGCTCTGTGAAGTAGAACCTGGGACCAGTGAGCTCTGGAATGAGACTTGGACTCCTACCTCCACCCCTTACTGATTTCAGGAGCCCAGAGGAATGCTTTAGTTCCTCCAAGCTTTGAACCATTCACCTGGAAAATGGGCCTAATATGACCTCATTAAGTATTTATTCAACTCAGTGCCCTAATAAATGATACCAAGAGCCATAAATGGTCTGATGCACACATGGCTTCACAGATTTTTATTCTCAACACAGTAAGACTGTAGTTTTGAATGCAGCAAGAAACTGCTTCCAGTTGGCTACTGCAGGGATTTAGATGATCTTCAGAGTTTATAGACCAGGAAACACATTCTTCCTCATGACCCATGTACTCCCAGTTCCCATGTGTGTAGACCACACTGTTTTTATATAACTTCAATTCAAATTTGGTTCAAGCTCAAGCTAGACAAAATCCCAGCATGGAGAAGAAATGGGCACAAAGTCTCTCTCCTGACCAAGGAGCTTTTTACAACTGATAAACGCTAGGAGATATTGAATCAGTTTTCTTCAATGGAGTGACATTTGGTATACTGATCATACTCCAGGGAAAGCTGTGTAAAAACATAATGTCCTTGAAAATATTTTCTGGTTACACTGTTGTCACGAATCATTTGCTATGGCCAACAGGTCCTCCTCAATCTATTAAGACAAAATGACTTTCTGAAGCTTATACCCTTTATAATTGGCATAGTTTTTGTCTTAGTCATAGACCACCTGCAATAATATTATTGTATGTATCCTAAATAAAACAGAAGTGCCAAGGGCATGATAGCCTTTGGCTCTTTTATATAATAGCTGTGCTTGAGACACCTAATAAAAACTTTGAGTGCACAGCTGAAATCAACAATGAACACAGGCTGATTCTGGTACATGTATTGCTACATTTTATAGCCCTTCTTGAATGGTCTTATAATTAGTTTCAAAGTGGATGACACAGTAGCACCAAACCTCAACTAACTAACTGTGTGTAAGTTATCTAAACAAACATTTCAGTTAAATACAAGGCTCAGACAACTAATCATTAAAATCAGAATTAAAAATTCCAGGTTTATTGTTCAGAAGCCACCGGTGCTGTATGTCTAATGAGTTTTCCTCTACCGAATGAAAAGCTGAAGGTGCCTCCTCCTCAGTGTGACATGCAGTAGATGGTAGCCATTGTGGGGTCAGGGTGGCCAAATATGTTGAATCTGAGTGAAGAAATCTGATTACTAGAACTTAGAGGCAAAGTTTTATTTTCTACTTGCTAATGTTCTTATAACTTAAAATTTAGTCCTATAAGTATCTAAGAAAAAAATTAGCAATAAAACCACTTAGTATTGCAAAAAGAAAATGGAGACGTTTTACTAAAAGTATGTATGTGAGATATATATATATATATATATCAGAAAGAGCTCTTAATAAAAAATATAAATAATTTGTGATTTGAATTTTTAAGAAAATCCTATTATAAATTGAAGAATAATGAGGAATCATGTGCACACACACACACACATGCACACATACAGACACTTGGCTTCAAAAATGTAAGCCACCCTAGCCAAAAGATTATATCTGAGAGACTATACAAAAATATTTGCATGTAGTTTCTTGACTTAATTTGCTAGTTCTTACAGTGTGATGCAATGATCATTTAGCATAAATAACAATAAATGCTTGTAGTGAAGAGCATGGTGATTGGAATTCCAGAATTTGATGTGAAGGCAGGAATATTATTATTCTGTGGTTAGTCAGCCTGGACACCATACCATCTGGCTTTGTAATATCAAAGAAATGTTGTGAATTAAGAAAATATACTCATATAATTTTATACAATACATTTGAAATAACTTTCTATTGTGTAGGTACACACATGTGCACACTCACATACATGCACTTATGCAGTATGTGTACATGTAAGCATAGACACACATGTGCTATGGAATGCCTGTGGAAGTGAGAGGACACCCTGGAGTGTTTGTCCCCACCTTCCCCCTTGTTGGGGACAGGATCAGCTCTTGCTTCACTGCTGTGTGGGAATTCAGGGATGACTGACCTGCGAGCTCTTGTGGAGTCTTTTGCCTCCACCTCTCAAGCTACTGTGTCCAGGGTGTGTGCGTTCCAGGAACCCAACCCAGGCCCTCACAGCTGCATAGCCAGTACCTTTGTCACTGAACCCTCTCTCTGGCCCAGGCTGGCTATTCACACCCACTTTTTGTTACCGATTACTTTCTTCGCTCCCCAAGAGGAATAACTGATGAAGCCAGCAAGCTTCTAGTCACAGCTTCTAAGGCAAAATTTCTTCTCCCCTCTGTTATCTGTTTCTTTTCTCTATCCTAGCATTAGAGGAGACGTTGAATGCCAAAGAGAGCAGGGCCCCCACTAGTTGAGAAGGTGAATTTATCGTGAATTAGCTTGTTTTCTTACTTGAACCGAATACCTGCAATCACTGATTGTCACATTTATCTTTTGTTGTAAGACTGAACTAATTGAAGATGCTGCCCTCAGGGGACCAGCTCACGGTGCAATGAATGTGGAGAGCCCTCTTCAGTTTAACATTTTAATTATTCATAATTATAATTATTTGTTTATCTGGGATGTTTGGAAAATAATTCTAGCTTATTAAACAAAATGAAAAGCTGAGTCGTCGGGGCTTTGATTTGTTTCCTACTGAGGTTAGCAGATCTGGGAGTATGCCAATTTCTCATAAGCACTCACTGGCTTCCTGGCTGTTGGGTAGTCACAATGGACATGTGACTTGCCCTGGAGTAACTGAATATACCTGTTCCTCCCTGATTGCTTTAGAATCCCAGGCTCCGCAGTGACTGTGAGGCTGAGGATTGACAACAACCCAAGTGGAAGAAATGTAGATAATTTATGGCAATATGCTAATCACTGAGGAAATTCAACAAGGTCAATTGCTGATATTAGCCAAATGTACAGCTTTTTCTTTTTTCTTGACCCATTACTTTTCTAAAAAAGAACATGTGTGTTGAGCCATAGGTTCCTATTAGCAGATGTTAGCTTCTGGGAGCAGGAGAGACAGTTGTCATTAACAGTGTATTTTGGCGAGCTGTACACTCCTCAATGGAAGAACACATAACCAAGAATCTGGACAGCCTAAAGGAGTCTTAAAGGATTTTTTCTTTTAAATAGGAAGGTTGGGTAGGTAGGAAATAGAGTGTGGATCTTGGAAGAGTAGTGGGAAGGGAAAAGAAATATAATCAAAACACGTGATACTAAACTCTCAAACAATTAATGAGGAAAATAAAGTCAAAAAAAGAACTTGTGGATGTATTTCCTGTGTCTCATGCATATGTGTTTGCTTTGTGTTTTATATATATTAGAATCCTTTGCACTAAAATAAAGATGGATTTACGGGCTCCTTTGGATTTTGTACCTACTCTTATTGATCTAGGTTGGTGTAAATGATGTGTTAATTTTCTATAATCTATGTGCAAGTCACCCATATTCTAAGTACTAACCTGATAACCTGATAAAGTAACTGTCACCTTCAAAAGCTTTTTCCAATTTAGTCTGTCTATGCCATCTATCCAATATCTCTCTTGCTTTTAGTCTCTCATACGTTTTAGTTTTAGATTCAAACATGCACTCTGAAGTTAGAGAATTCTTTTGTCTCCTGGTAGCCTGTAGCCAAAGGTAGGAATGATTTATGTGGAGAATCACCATGTCTATAAAAAATTCAGCACAGAGATACATGAGATGTAGCATTTTTAAAGAGAATGTGTCTAGCCATGCTCACATTCAAAGTCTGGGAGTCCAGAGAAGAAACCAAGTTCCACTTGATAACAATATTTGGAAGTGCATGTGAGCATCCTCATTTTTAAATCCCCTATCAATCAAGTAGAATGAATAATTGTGTATTGTATTCTGGGATTAAGATCCACTTTGTAATTTATGGTCCTTATCAAAAACTTGTTTAACAAAAATACTAGAAAAACCATAGGGGAAATTGCTATCTTCCATCAAAAATATGTCTATTTCCACAAGCAATGTTTAGCCATAGCTACTAAGAAAAGCAATTTTTTAACAATTGATTGCAATAACTACTTTCCAGGTGTTCTCAAACAGAAAACTTCCCAGGACAAGCAGGAGGTGAGGCGAAAGCATGGGACACCCACTAGCCAGATAATCCTCGCTGGAGTAACTGAGAAGTGTCTGAATGTAGGTATGTGTATGCAGAACTCTCCTTAACCTTCTTACTTCAACCACACTGGCTACCTCACCAGCACTCTGAAGGCATGTTTGTGTGCACACAGGAGTGTCCATGCAGAACCTCCTGATGTGCCACCCGCATGAGGTCTTCCTGGTCTTTTGAGCTTTAAAACATGATTTAAAACAATCTACAATGTGATTGTCAGTCTCCTCCCACTCTCTAGTCTCAATAGTCTCACTTCCTCCTTACTGAAACCCATCCTGCTTTTAATGAAGAAATTCTTTTTCTTTCATGTCTGACCTATCTAAAATACATTTCCAAATAATGTTTTGCTGGTCTTAGTTCTCCTATGGTAGGGAAGATATACAAATTAGGAGCGCATACATTTGAAGTAGATAAGTTTGAGCACCCACTCAGGCAATCTCTAGTTGGAGGACCTAGATAAGGCTCTATGTTAAATCATTCTATTCTTTAACTTTCTTGTCTCCAAAAGTGAGGATAATAAGACTGTCAGTAGGTTCTCACCTGTGTGACAGATACCAGAAGAAAATTTGATTTCACAGTTTCAGTGATTATAGTTCATGGTGAGTTGACTCCATGTTTCTGACTCTGTGTTGACCACTATGGCAGAAGGACTTGGTGAGGAGAGTTTCAGCAGCTGATGGCAGGCAGAAAACAGAGAATGGGAGCAAGGGTCCAGGACAAGACGAATCCTTTAAAGACACGCCTTCCATGACCTACTTTCTCCAGCCTGACTCTATCTTCTACTCCCCAAACCCTTCCCACAATTACGTCATATCATTCATCTATTGAAGGCTTTATTCACGGTTGAGGGAAAGCCTTCACAATCCAATCACTGCAGAGGGATGAACCCTGCCAGCTGAGAGCAAGCGTCAACCATCAATCTTGTGGGAACACATACTGTAAAAAAATGACAGATGGCATGTATGTTGTTGGATTGCTGTTACGACTAAGTACAGTAATGGGGAAAAGGTTCAAGTTAGTGTTCAAGACATAGTAAACCATCAAACGGCAGAGAGAGAACACGCAAATTAACAAGATCAGAAATGAAAAGGGGGACATAACCACAGACACAGAGGAAATTTAGAGAATCATTAGATCTTACTACAAAAGCCTGTATGCCACAAAATTGGAAAATGTGAAAGAAATGAACACCTTTTTAGATAAGTACCATATACCAAAATTAAATCAAGACCAGGTGAACAGTTTAAATAGACCTTCCTGGCTTTTATACTTTGACATTGGGCTCTCATGTTTACAAGGCAAACACTTTGCTGAGTTATCTCCCTAGCCTCAAGAAAGCTGATGATAAATACATTTTATTAATGGATTACTTTGAATTGGGGTAGATTTATAACTACTGGATTATTTATTTGTTTTTGTTTTGTTTTATTTTTTGCTTGGTCCAGAGGCATTTCAAGTATTTCTGTTTGGAGGCACTGAATAAAAGAGGGAATGCTAGTATCTTTTAAATTCTGAGTCATCCTATAATTAGGATGATTCAAGTAATGGAAACAGCAGAAATATATAACACATTCCTGTGTAATGCTGATTTTCATAATTTTTATTTATGTGGAGGTGTATATGTCTATACGGCAGGTGCCTGTGGCTTAGAGGCGTCTGATCCCCTGGAGATGGAATCACAGACAGTTATGAGCTGCCTGATATGGGTATCAGGAAAACAATTCGGGTTCTCTGGAAGAAGAGCAAGTGCTTTTGACTTTTGACGCCTCTCTCAATCCCTATTGAACATATTTTCATCTCTCCTTATTCCCTACGAGGCAGCCCTCTGCCTTCCCCCTTTCACCCTGTCCCACTTGAAGTGGTGCAGGACAGACACAGTATTCCAAGCAAAAAATTAAGCTGAGAATCTGGGGGAATATGCAGAAAAATCTATAAAATTTATATGAGAGGGTATTAAAATTCTTTTTGGAGAATTTACAAAGTTATATGGCAACATAGCTGACTTGCCCATCTTGAAATCTCTTTCTGTCAAGGAAGTCATACATTGGATCCATGCTTCTGCAGCAATTATGATGGTTTGTAGTAGAATGATAGATCCATTCTTAAATTCAACTTTGCCCCCATGCCTATTAGATGATATAGTAGTCCCAAGGCCAAAGTGAGTCCCAGATTCAGTTCTCTGTTTAGTCACTAATTTGAAGTGGTCTCAGGCACATTATGACATACCCTCATGCCTTGATTTCCTCCTCTCACATGACATTATTAAGCGACTCAAAATATCTTATGCAAAGGGAACTGAAATGATCAGAGGTCCTATAACAAATTACAGTTATGAGTAAGAGATATGTAAATACTGATGCATCTAAGAAATTACTCAAAACTCCTGGAAGGCAGAGATCAAGAAATAGACATGATAAAAGAAAACTAAAGATGCAGAAACACCAAACTGTATAGAGATACTGGGAAGAGGCTGGGGAAAGGCTCAGCACCAGTGTTGATCCAATGCTGTTCAATTCTCAGTTCTTAAATGGCAGAGACCGAGAATATGTTATTTCTTGGGGGTTTGTTTGTTTTGTAATCCATGTTTTAAAATGTAACTGCGTGGCTATAATCAAAAAAATGAGGAGCTTAACCAAGTGTCATTGGACCAAAAACACAGGAGGTTCTTGGTCTGCTGAGTAAAGAATTCAAGAGCAGATGCAGAGGAGATGCAAAACATAGATTTGTATTACAGTTAGAGAAATCCAAGTGTAAATATGTATTTATAAAGTAGGTGGCATGTTCATAAGTTTGTGACCCTTTTTTCCCATGACAAATCATGGAAGAACAGCTCTTTCCTTGAGGGTATTTCTTCCTGAGTTCCTCTTAGAAACCCATGAGAGAAGGCTGTCAAATCTTAATGATACTCTAATGAAGCCAGGTTCTTTTAAGGGTACTGACCTGGATTTCAAGATGCCTGTGTTAGTACTCACAAAATCCTCCCTGTACCTTAGCTCCTTGGAGAATGGAAAGAACTTAGCTGCAGCTTCAAGAATGTTTAGCCATGAACTTGTGGTTTTTAACTGTCATGAGAAACTTTTGTAGTTGTCTTGATTACTCCGTGTTTAACTCCTTGCTTAACCAACCTAACTCAATAGATAAAACCATTGGAACTCAAGGTTCTTGCATATGGGATCTTATTTGAGAAATGGTTATTTGGCAAACTATTCAGATGGAACCTTATGAGTAATACAAACTGTAAATAGAGAGTTTTTAATAATACATGGACACCACCCAGCATGTCTGGGATACCCTAAGATCCTCTATTGTGTTAGTTTTGGTTTTGATCTCTTAGATGCTATAGGGAAGTAAATATATTTGAAGAATGATAAAGCATAAACTTCAGCTATTCTGTTGCTAAAAACACCTCAGTCTCAGAAAACTGAGAGATGCTTTGTTTCTTAGCACTTAATTGTATTCCTACTGAATTAAGAATATAGCCCATTAATCTGAACATGTGGTATAAGGGTTTTATTTAGAGTAATGGAGTTATCACTGTTTCTTCGTATTCCTTTGTTTATCCATTGTTTCAGATGCCTGTTACTAGATTGCTTTGCCAACTTGTATTTTTGCCTACATGAGGTAATCTCAATGATAACCTTCACAATTTTTAGAAATCAGAGAGAAATGAGGAAAGCATTTTTATGTGTCCACCATAAAAACCTACCCAGAGAAGATTTCTGTTTCAGAAATCTAAGACTCGGTTGGGGAATCTATGATCAATGGTTCAATTTTGACTGTCAAGTATTTCTAAAAATACAAGATTATAATGCCAACAATACTTTTGAGGTTTTTAACAGCCTCCTGAGAAGGTGGCAATGATCATTATTGCTACTTATTAAGCATCTTGATGGAAGAACTGGGTGCCAGGATAATGATTGCAGGAATATAACAAGAAATGATTGATCTGGGACTTTCTGGGGGCAGGGATATAGTCCTCACTTACAAAAGTGTTTTGCAAGCTGTAAGTATCTATACAAATACTGTTCCCAATAAAAGGGAACAAGACACAACTGAGAAAGTTTCTTGGCCTCTTTTACTTAAAGTGTTCATGAGCATGTGTTCCCTTGTAATAGTACCATTGTAAACACTTTTATTAGGAACAGTATTTGTATAGATACTTACAGCTTACAAAACACTTTTGTAAGTGAGGACTATATCCCAGCCCCCAGAAAGTCCCAGATCAATCATTTCTTGTTATATTCCTGCAATCATTATCCTGGCACCCAGTTCTTCCATCAAGATGCTTAATAAGTAGCAATAATGATCATTGCCACCTTCTCAGGAGGCTGTGAAAAACCTCAAAAGTATTGTTGGCATTATAAGTGAAAACACTCAAGCATTGTATCTGCTATTCATGGGCTGCCTGCTCCATGCTTGACTTTGTTCAGGTTTCTATTGCTGTGGTAAAATACCATGACCAAAATCAACTTGGAGAGGACTGGGTTTAATTCCTTTCACAACTCTTGGGTCACATTCCTTGCTGAGGAAAGGCAAGGCAGAAACTCAAGGTAAGAAACCAGAAGCAGTAACTGATGTGGATGGATCCCACAGAGGAGTACTGCTCACTGGTTTGCTTCTTATGACTCATTCAGCCTGCCTTCTTAAACATCCCAAGACCCCTAGCTCAGGGGTAGCACCACCCACAGTGGGTTGACCACTCCCGTATCAATTATCAATCAAGAAAATGTACCCCATGTGGTGGGAGCATTTTCTCAGTTGAGGTTCCTTCTTCCAAAATGACTTTAGCTTGTGTCAAGATGTCATGAAACTAGCAAGCACAATGCTGGGCACTTTTAAATATTTGCCTGGTTGGTTTGGTTTGGTTGTTTTTGTTTTTATTTTTGTAAGGGGTGAGTGTGTATGTGTATGCACGTGTGCACGTGTGTTCAGAATATTTCTGAAGAGATATTTCACCATCTTAGACAGTTAAGAAATTGAGGCTTGGATATTTTAATAAATAATAAGATAATAATTGGTAAAGCCATGACTCAAACACATTCCCATTTTGACTCTAGTATTCATGTTCTGTAATTTTTCAGTAAGTCAAGAGGTAATGAGTGAAAGAGACATGTTCATAATAAAAACAGTAATAATAGCTATCATTTATCAATGTGCCAGGTGCTGGGCTAGATACCCAGGAGATTTAAATCCATCATCCTAAGAAACAGTTCAAAAGGGTTCAATCATCCCATCTTTTCCAGATGAATTAAAAGTTAACTTGAGTTCCATTTGCCTTAGGGAATTTTCAGGTTCAAAAACATTGAATTGTCAGTAGAAGAAAATACACCCGGTAAGGAACAGCACTGCTGGCCAGTCAGGTCTTCTGATCTAGGCCACCTATTCCATTCACTAGGGAATATTATAGTCTAAATAAAACCTTCAGAACAGGTGGTGGTGGCACACACCTTTAACCCCAGCACTTGGGAAGCAGAGGCAGGGGATCTATGAGTTTGAGGCCAATCTGGTCTACAGGACAGCCAAAGTTACAGAGAGAAACCCTATCTTCAAAAACAAAACCCCAAAAAAGACTCTAGACTAAGTCATTTGTACCTTTTTTTTTCTTTATTTTTTCATTGATATTTAGTCTTATTCAGAAGTGCCTTGCTTTAGGGTAACAGAAAACTTTAACAAAGTTACCATTTATTCAATTACTATGTACGAGTTTTTGTTTATTTTATTGTAGCCCATAGCCTCAAAGTTAGATTTTAAAGTTACAAATCCATGTGCTCAACTTGAGGCTTCATCAGATAGAGTTTCACAAAGAAGCAAACCATGAAGGCAAGTGTCTCACCGGTATAAACTGTTCGTCTGAAACATCCCAGGTTACAATGTAACATAACCTAATGGCTTCCTTCCGCACTGACCTCATTCATTCATTGCACAGGGGTCTACTGGCTGTTGCTACTTTCTACCTCTATGCTGGGGCCATTAACAGATAATAAGAACTCAAAAACCCCTCACTTCCAAGAGTTGTGCCAATTAATTAGTGAGCAATCACATAACACAAGATTTTATATTATAATGGCAAAATGAAGTTAATACCAAACCAAAAAGAACATCCCTCCTATATATGAAGAGAACAGGAAGGCACTGGCAAGGGAGGTTCTTGTGGGGTTTGTAAGACAACAAAAACCTTGTCCTGAGGTTTTTGTGCAGGAAAACTCCTGAAAGCACAGCTGGAAAGGGAGGCGAGACAGGACGCCCAATGGCTTTAGTCTCCCTAAGCCTTGGCCTTTGGCCTCCATGCGATGGCAGGAGAGTGGCGTAATTAAAGCAGTGCTTTTAAAAAGATGAATTTGGCAGGACCAGGCAGGATGGATTGGTGGGACAAGAGGGGAGCAGCAGAGCTGCTGCAATAACTCAGGCCTCAGGTGATGCGGTCTGCACAGAGGTGGCAATAACAGCAGAGAGAAGAAAGAAATAGACAGGGTGGCACAAAGAAAGACCAGCAATCCTGTGACTAGCTATGAGGACGTAAGTGCATTGTTTGGAAATTTATGTGCTTTACAATGGAGCATTATATGCAATATTCATAATAGTAGGTTCCACTATGGAAGCTAACTTTATTTTGGCAAAATATTCAGTTAAATTCCTGCATTAAAATAAAAAATGATTACTCATAAAACTGGCTGAGGTGAGAAGTTAAGCTTTATTCTGTCATAGCACCTATTAATAACTACAGTTGCAGGATGGTGGGATAAGCCAAGCCAATGATTAAGGAAAACTAACCCAATTAGTGATGTTTCATTTACATCAAAATTCCAGCTTCCTAGTTTACCTGTTGTTAGAGTATCTACCAACTGACTTTTTAAAACTATGAATTAAGGGTAGAATAGCTTATTTTTATAAATACATCAATATGGTATTCTACCCTACATGAGGGTTTTTCAGTGCATTCTTCTTGAGGTTACTTCAATTGCCCTCAAAATGTCTCCCTGTGACAATTGTTTTATTTTTGCAGATAGGAAGCAAGAGCCCTAGGGAAAGTAAGTTAATGAGTTAGCCAATGTAGTGAGGATTCAGGACTTTAGCTCTTCCATCCAGGCCCTGTAGATCACATGAACAAAGTAGACTAGAATGCAAGGAGTAGTAGCTCTAATTGTTCGTGTTAGTAGAAATGTTGTCAGGTCAATGGAACTCTCTTTTGACACCACACACATGCAGAAGGCAAGTGTCACTTCACTGCTTTAATGCATCAGGTAAAACAAAATGTAGCTTCTAGTATTAATTCATTTCCCACTTAGCACTGTTAAAATATTTATGATTATAATAGAAATGCTAACATATTGTTATCCATTTTCCCCACCTTTGATACAAAAGCAAGCTTCCATTCTCTTACAGAGAGGAATGTTGTCAAAGTTTGATGGTAATTTATGTTGTCAGTCCATTAAGTTGATTTTATGGCGGCCAACACAACTATTGTCCATTTATGAGAAACCCAAAGACCACTCTAGGTCTCCACAAAGGCCATTTGATACCTGCCCTTTCGTGCAGCTGACCTTGAGGGGAGTCGAGTCTGGTAATTTATGGCGAACACCATCTAGGAAGACCCATTTGCAGGATTCACTGTCATTTAGTGCAAAATGATCGGTGCTGAGTCCAGAGACAATCTCAGGTCCTGACAGAGCGATCCTCTAAAAAATATTACCCACCCACCCAGGTGTCTGTTCCAATTATCTGGAGTAGAAATTAATACTTTTAAAAGCTGCTAGTTTTTGAAAGGTTATTACAATTTATTCCAGCAGTTTCTTTTACCCATTATGATGAATTAGTTTAATACACCATTATTTTCCACATCAGCTTTTTAGAAGATTGAGCATAATGTAGACACATTAGTGTGAATGGCAAACATACTATTTTATAGCTGAATCATATATTTCTTTGAGAAAAATGTGCTCAGTTTTTAATAACGGGTAATTTTATGTTTATGTTCCCTAATGCTGTTGTCAGGTATTATTTATTTCTGTTTGGTAAGAACTAGAGAAGTTTCTTTTAAAATGCTAATGGTGGTTTAGACAGGCTTTAGAACCATAGTAAGAATATATTACTTAAAAGCACAAAATATGAATTGCAAGTGTTTTTCCCTAAAAGCTAATATTTTCTGAGGTTTCTTGACACCAGTTTAATATATAGCGACCTCTCAAGAGAGAATAATACTTTGATTTCAATGTTTGCCCTAAATGAAGTGGGGGAGGAGAGATATTTAAGAAACTTTCTAAATCTTAATAACTTACAAGTCTTCTTTTAAAACTAAATGCCTTTTTCACAAATGATTTGTTGCTCTGTATAGTCATTTAGGAATACTCAGTAACCTACAGATACTTCATAACGTGATATAGGAGAACCTTGATGGTGATTTCTTCCCTCTAGACATTCTTCCCCACTGAGTATCTACTAAGGTTGTAAGAATGTCATTTCCCATGTAGTCAAATATTAAAAACATTCATTGTACTTACACATAACAAGATTGATCATACATATTCCAAATAGCATCTAATACATTTTATCCTTTCATACAGCAGATATATGTAGAGAGGTATACAGATGTTACAGATATACATAAAGCAAATAATAGCTTTAGTGATCATGGAGAAAGATGGGGGAAAACAAATGCCTTTCAGAATTTCATGCAGCAATATCATGTATTTTGATTTTATATTTGATCCCCTCCTTCCCTCCTCTCCTCCCACATATATCACATATATGTTGAATACCATTATGGGGCAGGCATTTTAAAACAGTTGAAACATTTAAGACAATGTTGCAAAGTTTCAACCTTTTTTATTTCTGGTACAATTATTTTTCCCTGTAGGTTTCTTTTTAAAGGAATACACCATTAAAAAGTCGAGTCTTTTATAAACTGAGCTCGTGAACAAATTTAGTCACATTTCAATAGCTTTCACACTGCCACTTCCACCCAGCAAATGCTGCCAAGGGAAATTCCTTTTCTCATCAAACATATTTGTTTCTTGGGCAAATGTTTTCCATTCTGCAATATCTATTTTTCGGATATGACTGGAGCAAATGTTAATTTTTGCGATATTGTGATTCAAATGTTTCACACATTTTTCCAATTGTGCCGGAATTTTATCTTGCTAATGCGATTGCCAGTTTCTCTGGGGTGTTAGGGCAGTGAGAGCAGGACTTAAAGGTTACTGAAATGTTCCACAGGAGGAGCAGACCTGTGCCATTAGCACCCAGAGCTGGAAAGAAAAGTCACCAACACTCAACTGACAACTATGTGTGTCCTCCAGTTACCACCCCAGACCACTCTCCTGATGAGACGCTGTAGATGAGATCAGGGTGTGTTTTGCACTTCACCATCTTAAAATTGTGACTTACTTCCTTTGGGATAACGTGTCTGAGGTCATGCTGTGGTCTGTCCGCGGTGCCACTAACAAGAGAAATTCCAGCATCTCATGAAGAAAATCCAGGAAATATTCTGTGTGACCCAATCATACACTCCCATGTAATACAGGACATTTTACCAGGCTGAGAATGCCTGGCCAAGTGTAAAGTGACTCCTATCACTGTTCTTGGTTGCATTTACTAGACTTTAACAGGTGTGCATACATCCATCAAAACACATCCTTGTTAAACTCACTAATCCACCTGATTGGCTGTTTATAGAGTCTGAGCACTGCATGCAATCCTGGCTTAGTTCAAATCTTCCCCCTCCTTTAAACCTATTTTCCTCATCTGCTACATGCAGAACATTGTGTGTCCTGCCTTATGATCATTGAGGACAAAATGACATAGTCCATGTGACATGCTTCACAGGTTAATAGTAGTCAACACATTCTACAAGTGACAGTGTTCCATTCTGAGAGGTATCATTTGACAAAGTACTCCTAACCTACCTCTAGAAAGTAAAGCTTCTGCTCTCAGTATGACCAAGCAAACATGCATGCTTGGAAGTAAATTAGAGCTTGACAAACAAATTTCATTCTTCCTTTTATTTATTTTAATGTGGCGGGTCCTCTTTGTCCCCCAAGACTGAAGTGTCTTCTATGTACTATGCACTAGGCAATGCAAGGGTACTCTACCACAAATAATCCAGACACTATCCCAGAGAAGGTGAAACTGTTAAAACCCACAAAACAAAGGTGGTACCAAACATGTGGGAAAAATTCAGGCACTGTGGGATTGTCCAGAAGATGGGCTTCACCCCAGGAAGGCTTCTTGAAGGAAGGGACAGTTGGACAAATAAATGCATAGGAATTGACAGATGAGGGAGAAGGAAGCAATGTACATACCAGGATGTACCATGCACAAGAAGCAGCCTTGGAAAGTATAGGTCTGCCTTGTGTATGCTGGAAGCTTAGAAGTGTAGAATGAGGAAAAAAATAGAAGCATACCAAGAATCAAGAGCTAAAACTGTGTGATGTCTGCACATCTAGAAATGTCACAGTGAAACCTTTAATCTGAATAATTAATATGTCCCAATAAGGGTAATACTAAATAGCTTTCAAAATAAATAAACTACAGAAAAAAGAGAAAATGTTACAAGAGCAAGCAGTGACCCATCTGTTAAGACTCATGTTCTGTACTTGGGACTTTGTTATCAGGATAATTAGCACTCATCAAACACTCTTACTTAACTGTTTTATATTAATGCATATTTGAAAAGTAAAGTTCTATATACACATACATATGTGTGTTTGTTTACAACATAAGGGTTCAATACACAAATTACAATATGAAAGAGATAAATGAGGCTCCCACAGGAAATCTGAAATACGTAATACATTATCATTAGATAGATTCCTCCCCCATCCTCCCAGCTCCTGATAACCACTGTAATGTCTGTTGAAAAGCCATTGGATGGTTTTTAATTTAAGTGCCTTCACCATCAAATTTGTATGATAGAAAAGTCACTCTTGGTCTGGGGATAAACTCAGTTGGTAGTATTCTTGCTTAGGATCCATGAGGTACTGTGTTTAATCTCAGTATGACATAATCCAGAAATAGTTCACCTGTTTTTAATCCCAGTGCTTGAGAGTTGGAAGCAGGAAGATAAGCAATTCTTTGCTGCATAGTAAGTTTGAAGACAGCCTGAGTTCCATGAGATTCTATCCAATGAAATGCATAAATAAAATGTAAAAATAATGAGGTCATTGTTAGTGCAAGATGAGAATAAATTGGATAGAAATATAAAAAAGACTGGAATGGTTAGGAAACTGGATCAGTAAACCAAATAGAAGATAACAGAGGGCTGAATTTAAGTCTTAGCAGTAGAAATAGGGAGAAAACAGGTAGAAAGCATCACACTTGGTGATCTAGAGTGGTCCCCTAATCCCAATGTTATCTTTGAAGGAAAGAGAGCAAGAAAAGGAAGATAAGGGGTAGAAGATGAGACAGGTGAAAATGTCTAAATGCTGATCACATGGAAACATTAGATAACTGGCTACGAATTCAGAAAAGAAGTCTTAGATGAAGATGTGACTAATAGAGTAATGGCAACAATTTGGGGCTCAGGGTAAGTTGCCTAAGCAGAGCTTACTCTAAGAAGAGACAGACCTACAATGAGAAAACCCATATAGAGCTGTGAGTGGAAGAAAAAGAACCGCAGAAAACTGAGGAGGGAGAGCATGGGGTGGTGGGAAGATGGAAAGAGTGATGCTTATCATGTTGGCCAATGAGAAAGAGGTTTTACAAGAAAGGCCTGAACAGCCAACAGTACAGATACTGCAACATTGTGAAATAATCTGAACATTGAGAGAGTAACCTCTGCCCTTGACAAGAGCTTGGATATTTTGCTAGTGAAAGGTCAGCATTATCCAAGCCTGGGAACAAAGAAAAGAAAATTACAAGAGTCCATGGAATTCCTGGGAAATGGGATGAGCCAATAGCACATTCTATAAACATAATATTGAGATGATTACATGAATTTTTCCATCTGTGAAAATATATATTCTTAAGCTTATCATGATATAATCATGTGTTGATTAGCTTTTGTTGACCTGACACAGACTAGAGTCTCCTGGGGAGAGGGTACCTCAGTTTGGGAATTGTTTTCATTATTTTGGCCTGTGGGCAAGTGTGGGGGCATTTTCTTGATTAGTGATTGACATAAAAAAAAAAACTTAACCCACTATTGGTGGTGTCACTTTTGGGCAGGGGTCCTGGGTTGTATAAGAAAGCAGACTGAGCAAGCCTTGGAGAGCAAGCCAGGAAACAGTATTCCTTCATGGTTTTGTTTCAGTCCCTGCATCCATATTCTTTCTTTGCCTTTCATCAATGATGGATTGTGATGTAGAAGCTTAAGCCAAAAAAGAAAAGAATAAATTCCTCCTTCTCCCAACCTATTCTGGCTGGCATTTTTATCACAGCCACAGAAAGCAAACCTGTAGAGGTATTAACAGAACTTTTGAGCACAATGGGTTTTTTAACCACCAAATAATTACTTTCCTGTACTTTATTAAATTTTGAGAAAATGTGAGTGTAAGGCATAGAAAAGAGAAATTCCTAACTAGAGAGAAGTTCGTGTGCTCACATCTACATCTGTGGAATCAAACTCGGAGCAGACTGAGGCGGGAGAGCCAGTGATTCATTACTGTGAGTGAAGAGGGGACGTGTCATAAATCAGGAGCGGGAGCAGCCTGGCTCTGTGTCCCCGCTCTCCTCCAACGCTGAAAATTAATTTTCCTCGGGATTTTTTTTTTCCTGGCGGCTGTTATTTACTATCGTCCACCCAGACTAGCTCATTCAGTTCTACAGGGAGTTCCCATTGGTATAGCAGGGTAACGCACAGCAGATTAGTGGAAGGGCTTGCGAGAACTCCATGTGAACGCTCAGTCTCCACTTCAGTCTGTAAGCATTTGTCATCCCCTTTCACACTAAGCCGGAGCCCAGGATAGAATATGACATTTGTGTTTGGAAGAGATCTGAGAATGATCTTGTTTGCGGATGTTCCCTCTCAAGAGTTGTTTAAAATCACTTAGATGCATAAAAGATTAGATCCTTTAGGGGACTCTGCATCTCCCAACAATGACTTAGTTGCTCAGGGAAAGACCAAGGAGCAGTTGGCATGGTCTCTAGTAGAAGCTGTGCCCTGCTTCCTACTTTCTACCTTGCACCTGTCTGGATCAACAATTCTCAAGATGATCCAGACACTGGCCTCAGGGCCTTCACACATTCTGGCCTCATTTAATCCCCTTCAGAGGCAGGAGGGTAGCATTCTACTGGCATCCATTTGACAAAAGAGGGAAGGCAGAATCTGAAAAATTAGGAATTTTGTCTAAGGGTTCATCTAATAAGTACAAAGGAGGCATTCAAATTCATCCATATTGTTCTGCAGTGGCTTAGTAGAACTGGATGAATGTGTTTTCTTTTTTTTTTTTTCCTTTTGACTAGAGTCCACTGGTTTGATTTATAGACAGTTAATATTTTTGTGTTCTTTAATACTACAATAAGCTTTATTTACAAATCTATGAGCTACTTAAAACTGGGGACAGTTTAGGGGGAAAGATAGTAGTTATCAAAATTCAGATCATAATAAGTAATAATTCTTAATAATAACTATATCAGTGTTAAACAGAAGAGACACAATGCTACAAAATAATTTACATCAATTTGTTTTCTAAGGGAAAAAATAAGGGAGCTAAGAGGATAGAAGGTGCCTGAAAATAGGAGAAAAGGGTCTCTGTGATCTTTGCAGAAGACATCTGTGAGGTGACGTTTGACAGAGGAAATGAAGGACTCCATGCATATCCCTACATGAAGTGGACTTCAGGACGACAACACGTGCTCAGGAAGGATCTGAAGCAGGAAGGATAACCTGCTACTGCGTGTTGCTATCCCTGCCTTCCAGCAATGGGATCAGTGGCAGGGTTAGATAAAGAGACTATCAGATGTAAAGGCACAGGGTGATCTTGTCAGGCACTCAGAATCTTTGGCCAAATATAGTCAATGAGTAATGTTTACAATTCACTTTGCTTTGACACTTCCTAGCCACATTTCCCCAGCTCATTCCTTTTTGAAGTTTCCTTTCAGTTATAAAAGGGTAAAGGGAGGATTTGATCTGAAACCAAGATGAGCTGGATAAGAAAACAAGCGTGCTTCTACCCCATGACCACCCCACTCCTGCCTTCTGAGACAGGCAGCAATAATTGACCACAGATTCTCCTTTCACACTGTAAACGGTCAGAGCTGAGCAAGAGGTACACCATCCCAGACATAACATTTAACATTCGGATGTCACCATCTTTTTCTGCCTGCCAGCTGTTTGCTGAGAGTGCCATCCAAAAGCTAAGGTCTCAGCATCTGGATTTGCCTATGTGTCTGTCTGTCCGCCTCCCATTTAACTTTCCTGAGATCATACCTGCTCACCAGTGAATGGCCCCTGACACATCATGCATTCAGTGTCCATGAGTCTCCTAAGTAACTCTTTCTATGTCTTCTTAGCCACTTAAAACAACCAGAACTGGATGCAAACTAATATTAGCCTTTCTGGTTCTTAGTTTACACATCTGCAGAATGGGTCTTATCTTGCTCTGGCTGCAGAACTTCTTTGAGTATTAGGGAAGCATTAACTGTTCATAAAGAAGTTATTGATGACTTGGTAATATGACAGAATAAAAGCTGAAAGGAGTAGACTCGAGAAATTTGAAGCAGAAGAAATAACTGAAAGTATTTACATTTGGAACTAAGCCAATAAACCTCTTCTGCCTTGCCTGCCTGGGTGTGAAAGAGTGAATCAGATCTACTTAAAGCAATGCATGACACACTGGAGCAAAACCTTGATCTTATCACCAAAACAGAATGATGGGAACCTGTCTGATTGTAAACACAAATATGAAAATACTCATCAGGCAAACCATGCTATGTAAGGAAATGGAACTTTTCAACGGATGGGTGGGAAAGAAGAATATATCAATGGAAATGCAGTAACAGTAGAAACTCCAAACAGCATTTGGAGTGCTTGGAAGTTTAATCAATTCAAATAGAATATTTTGTGTTGCAAGTAGGCCACTTGTTCATCCCAGCCACCCAGAACCAAAATAATCACACAGAAACTATATTATTTAAAACACTGTTTGGCCCATTGGCTTTAGCATCTTATTGGCTAACTCTTACATATTAATTTAACCCATCTCTAGTAATCTGTGTATAACCACATGGCAGTGGCTTACTGGGTAAAATTCTGGCATCTTTGTCCAGCAGGACTACATGGCTTCTCTCTGACTCTGCCTCTTTTTTCCCAGCATGCCATTTAGTTTTTCCCACCTACCTAAGTTCTGCCCTATCAACAGGCCAAGGCAGTTTCTTTATTCTTTAATGGTAATCACAGCATACAGAGGAAAATCCCACATCACCTCCCCTCTCCTGTTTAAATAAAAAAGAAAGGTTTTAACTTTAACATAGTAAAATTACATACAACAAACAAGTATCAAGTAAGAATTATATTTATATCTACTTTATCTTTTATCATAAGGAAAACTATAATTATCACTATCAATTCTTCAACTCCATCAAAGACTCCAGAAGGATATAATATTACCTAAGTAAACA
>LOEQ01001944.1:80975-92942 GCA_001685075.1 Bramus lutescens
TTCAAAGACAGTTCCACCTATATTGGCAGTTTGTCAGTCACTTTCTTTTGTGTCTTGAAGAATGTCTGGCACACTCTTTTATGAAGCAGGAACCCTAAAGGATTGTCTCACCTTTAGGCAAGTTCAGCAGTCATTTCTCTGTGGGTCCTGCTTGTCCAGCTCATCAAGCAGTCCCAGCAAGAGCAGTTTCTTGCCCAAATGGCTAACTCCATAAGGAACCTCTTTGATGTCCATCTTCCTCTTGAAGTAGCTTGGTGCTACTAGGAACAGTTGTGTCTTACTGTCAAGAAAAGTCCTAAGTTCTTAAACATTTTAAATGTCATATTCTGCAGGTCTCTGAAAGATTTTAAGAATATCTATTTAACTGAAATATATCTCTATATATCTAGAAAATCTAACTAACATGACTACAAGCTTGACTATTATAGATGATTATCTATTTGCCTACATTTTTAATTATACATTATATTTTATATGAACTACACAATCACAATACCTTGATCAAGAGCAGAAATATATATACACAAAATGTAACAAGATTGACTTGTATTAATAAACCAAGATCTATAACAACGCAAATCTCTATAGCATATCCCTCTTTAAATGTAAACAAGAATTTATAAACAATATTTGGGAATGTGGGCATAGTTTTCTCCATACTGCTTCCTTGTTTTTGTTGGGTAAAGTAATTTCTGAGGGGTGTTCAAGACCATCCTTTCAGGGGTCTTGGTCCATTAAACCATATTATTCTGGAAGCAATCCACAGGTTCTCATTCTCTGTGGAAACAAAGTAAGAACCTCTTTTCTAAAGCAACATATCATTAGACCCAAATTCTGAAGTTGAGACACCTTTATAATATACATGTTGGTCTAGTTTAGCAACCCATACAATGAAATGTCTCTCTGTACTTAGCTCCTAATTTTGAAATTAGTGATTTCAAAGAAATCACAATAATATACATAATACAGACTCTCTTTGAATTTTCTATCTTTATGTAGCTTGTTTTTCTTTATTCCTTTTAATATATGACTCTCTGTACTCTGCATGTTTCAAGACTGTTCTAATTTATTATAAACCATTCATTTCCTTTTATAACTCTCTATACCCATTTTCTTCTATCTTACAAGCCTATGTACATTTATCCAACATTGTGACCCATTCAGAGGTCTTTTATGTCTGGATCTGTCCTACTGTGTGTCTGTAATTCTTTACTGTCCAAGAGTGATTCTTAAAATGTTAAGGGCTTCTTTAAAACTTAAGCGGCACCATTGCTAAGAGAAATATGGTACTTCCTGCTTGCCTCACCCAGTCCAACATGGTGGAGCTGCTCGTAGCTTCAGAGAGCCATGCACAGTGCCCCATCTCTAGGCACACAGCTGGTCCATGTTGCCACCAAGCAAACCGTATGTTAATAATTTTGACATTCTCTAACCTATTGTTACTTAATGGGATTACTGAACACCATTTAGTTAGTTATATACAAATGACAGATTTGATGTTAGGACCTGATGCTTCCTCCACAAAAGAAAACATACAAGAACATATATTACTAGCTATTCTAAGGAAGTGTAAACCCAGGGGAGGAGCCTACTACCTTGGCAACAGTGGCCACATTATGACTATTAAGTAAGTGTAGTGGGGCAAGGAGGAGATATTTTATAAAAACAAGCCAACTGTAGCTCCTGGGAACATTCTAGCAGATATGCAGAATTCCAAACACTAGCTGGAACACAAAGCTAAGGCTTCAATTTATCAGAGATATGAGAAATGGAGAAACTGTGTAGCACCCACTGACCTGGTGGAGTAGCTCGTTTGGTAGAGTGTTTGTGTGGCAAGCTCCAAGTTCTAGCTTTGAGGCCCAGCTCCGATTAAAGCACCTGGGGACACATCCCTGTAATTCCAGCATTTTTAAAGTAGAATCAGGAAGATCAGAACACAATGTAGTCTTCCAGCTGCATAGTGAATGTAAGGCCAGATAGGGGTATATGAGCATATGTCTCAAGAAGAAGGAAAAAAAAGATAGGTATACCATTGCTAATGTAAAGCAACTATGGAGGAGAGGCTTTTAGATAGGTCCTCAGACTCAGCTAAACCGGAAACCAATGGGTTAAAGCAACACGGAAGCTTGACTAGGCTAGCACAGTTCAGAGTACACGCTGAAATCAGCAGCAACCTTGGGTATGTGATCTGTCTCTGCTGAGATAGCAGCTGACTGGTCCTGAAGCAGATTTCTAGGATAGCACCTAGACAGGGAAAATGGACAGGAATGAAAAAGTGTATAGAGATGGAGAACAACCCTTGATGACTTCGGACTCCTGCCCACTCTCAGCAAATCCACTCTAGCCTCTGGATTTCTCTGAGCTGCAAAATGAAATCCCAAGGAGAATGATGGGAAAAGTAAATCTGGAAATTGCCTGAGGGTTTCAGATTCCTCCTTCTTTATAAAAACTAGTCCATGTTCTGTTCAGGCAGCAATAGATTTATTCCTAATAACCTTAAATTTTACCTGTAACAGGATTTCAGATAAGAATGAAATCTTCAAAACTTAAAATTCTGAAGACAAAAGATCATCCAAATTTAAGAATGTGTAAGTGTAAATAATGATGAAGAGAGAAAGAGAGAGAGAGAGAGAGAGAGAGAGAGAGAGAGAGCATGTGCTTGCACACAGGAAAGGTGTTAGAGATTGACCACAAGAGCTAAAAGTGACCTACCTCTTGAGCCACACCACAATCCCAGATAGTGAATCTTTAACAAGATGTGAGGTTAACCTGTATGTTCTGTGTGAATAAACATGATGAAAGAAATACACAAATATGCTCACAAAAAAAGAATGTTAAAAAAATAGAAAGCTGTGTGCTAATATTGAGACTTGATGCTAAAATGGTATTTTGAATAAATTAAGAAAGGTACATTTAAAATTTCCAGCCCCAGAGAACAGGATATATGGTTAGGTTAAGTGCACTGGATTAGAAAATGTGACCTTATAATAAATGCTGGCACAAGAGCTTATGTTCCCTCTTTTAATTTACAGTTGCAGAAATGTTGACATAATTTTCTACATTTTTGCATAATTTGATTGTATCTTCTTTAAAAGGGGCTTTGAATGCACTGGGACTCCGAGGGTAAATGTGTATTCCGAAACAAGTGTTTGTTCAGCTTCAATTGCCTTTGGGAGAAAGGCTGGGCCAGTTCACTGAGGCAACTGGAATCTTATCCACCAGAAAGCTAATCAACAAGATGGCTAGTTACATTTATGAGTATTTCTTTTAGTGGCATTTAGTTTCCATCCTGCAGATGGTAGCTGCAGTCCATTAGCTTCGAGCTGAGCTTTCCAGAGTCCTATTGTACTTAGGAAGATTGCGATTGCCACGGCACAATTATTTCAAATTCAGTCAGAGTCAGCGGGCCTAAAACAAAGCCATGTCATAACAATTTAATCCCAGCTCACCTTCCCTAATGCTGGCTACACAATCAAACACCTGCTGAATTTTGTTCCATGTAATGAGAACATGTGGACAGCAAAGATCAAAGAGCGCTGACATTTGATCTGAAAGCTGACACAGTTGAACCCTGTCAAAGAAAAGGGTTGCTGTTATGAGGTTTCAGAAAGCTACTCTATGGATTAAACCACGGGGCCAAAATAAACAATGCCAAAATTCTTGCTTGATATAGTCACTGGGTAAAGTGTGTGCCATCCCTCCAGCAGCAGCGTGTGCAGTTGCTTCGATGATCAAAAACAGCTTGGCTTTGAACAACTTAAAACAAAACAAAAAAAATTGGCCTTTTGTAATTTACAACGGCAAAATAAGATATGTTTTCTGTTTTCTTATTCATGATTTATACAGGCAATTATAATGTAAGGTAATGGGCATTAAGGATGCTTGGATTCTTAGTTGCATCGGCATTTCCACTTTCGAGAAAGAGCAATATATTTTGAGCTGTGAAAATGCCCAAACTGTAGTTCATGCAAGACACCTCTGTTGTCCCTTCTAGGCTCTTTGTCATGTTTATAGTGAATGAACAAGTATGATCAAAGCTTTTCTTTCAAGTTCTGTTGTAGTTACTAGATTCATCTCCTACACTGAGGTAGACCTCCTTTACATTCTCTCTTTCTCTCTCTCTCTCTCTCTCTCTCTCTCTCTCTCTCTCTCTNTCTCTCTCTCTCTCTCTCTCTCTCTCTCTCTCTCTTTCTCATTCTCTCTCTTGCCTTTCCTCCCTCTCTCCATCCCTTCTTTTCTCTCTCCCTCTTTTCCTTCACTCCCCTCTATCCAGGACTTCACTAAGTAGCCATGGATAACCTGGCACTCACTGTGTAGACTACGCTGGTCTCAAACATACAGAGATTCACCTACCTCTCCCTCTCCACCCCCCCTTCCCACACACACTAGTGCTGATACTAAAGACCTGTGCCACCACTCCTAGACTCCCACACTTCTCTTGAATTAAAATGGCCCAGGACTCTCCCATGCAGCCTGCTGAAGTCCAGGTGTAGCAGTTTTCTCGGGGTCTCCTCCCTGTATACCAGGCTTGCGTGCTTTCTTGTGTTTTAATTAACTACTTGTTTTGATGGATTTACTCAAAACAGCAGCTGGATCTTCCATATTTACTTATGCGATTGCCTTCTTAGAACGATGTTGCGTCACCCTAAGCAAGTCCTTCTATGCTGTGCACAACTGGATGTTAGGAGAGCTGAATTGCGTCCTTTATGTTGATGGTTATATGCAGATAGGCTATGCAACACCTACCATTGTGAAAATGCCACAGAATTCATGAATAATGGCACAGGCTCAAACATACTCCATAGGATTTCCAAGCACATCATTGTACTGGAAATATTATTAAATCAACTCTTTTTATATATTTATTGATCTAAATACTAGTTTTCAACTAAAAATGCTTGATAACAATCAAGAAAAACATAATTAGCCATTTTCTGTCTTTTATAGATCACAAATTCTCATATCTCAAATGAACACTAGCCAAAAGTGTCTAAGTATCCTTTCAGCATGGACAGTCTTGGTATACCTCTATATGCCGTGCTGGTCTAAACAAAGAAGACTACCCCCTTTTCCTTCTAATAGCTTCCTAAATCTGGATCCCATGGACGATATGGATTAACTACAATTTTGGACTGTGTTTTAATTTACTTAGGACAACCTCAGAACAACTGATAAAATTAAACATTAGCAAAATGCTTGCCTATAGTCCCAGCATGTAAGACACAGACAAAGGGAGGTCTCAGGAAGCTCAAGGCCAGCCTGATCTAGCTCGCAAGTGCCAGACCAGCCATAGTCACATAGCAAAACAAACAAAATTAAATTTTGGAGTAGAATATGGTGGATCATACCTGTCATCCTAGTATGTGGATAGGGGTAGGGGTGGCAAAGCATGGTGGCTTTCATTTGTAATCCCGAGATGTAGATGGGGGGCAGGGTAGCAAGAGAATTGCTGACATTTCTGGAACAGCTTGGGCTACCGTGAGAAACCCTGTCATGACAGTGTAAAACCCTGTCTATAAAACAGTTAACCTTTTCTGCATGTGTATTAACCTTTTCACATATGATTCCAGATTCCAAAACATCTCTTGGCCAAGCATGGCAGCTCACACCTATAATCCAAGCCCTTGGAAGGCTGAAGCAGGAGAATTGCAATGAGTTTGAGGTCACACCAGACTGTAAAATGACAGACTTTATCTCCTAAAATAATGTTTTTGGAGAATTCTCCTCACATAAGAATTTGTATCTAGATGAATCTAAAATGGCTGAAAGACACTTAAACAAATGTTCAACATCCTTAGCCATCAGAGAAATGCAAATCAAAACAACTCTGATAATCCATCTTACACCTGTAAGAATAGCCAAGATCAAAAACACTGATGACAACTTATGCTGGAGAGGATGTAGGGTGAAGGAAACACTCTTCCATTTCTTGTGGGAGTATAGCCACCTTGGATATTAGTATGGTGATTTCTCAGAAAATTAGGAAACAGTCTACCTCAAGACCCAAAAATACCACTTTCGGGTATATACTCAAAGGATGCTCAGTCGTACCACAAGGACATATGCTCAACTATGTTCATAGCAGCATTATATGTCATAGCCAAAACCTGTAAACAATCTAAATTCTCTTCTATTGAAGAGTGGATAAGGAAAATATGATACATTTATACAATGGAGTACTACCTGGAAGAAAAAAATAATGACATCTTGAAATTTGCTGGCAAATGGATGGATCTAGAAAACATCATATTGAGTGAGGTAACCCAGAACCAGAAAGACAAGTATCATATGTACTCACTCAATAGTAGCTTTTAGACATAAAGCAAAGAAAAACTAGCCTACAACTGAGCCACATTGTGACAACTGATTAAGTACACTATAGGGGGTCTATTGGGGATTGCTACACAAGCATTCTAACACCGAACTGTATCCCAGCCAGGCTGAGTATCACTTATCAAACAAATGCTTGGAATTAGATTAAAATTCAGGGCTGCACTCATTTGGGAATACTTGCACATTATAATGAGATATAGAATCCACCTGTTTTGTTATTCACAAAGTTAGGTGGTAATTTTACATATTAAATATTGTTGGCAAGCCAAAAACTTTATGCTTCATGTTGTCACTCGGAATGACTTGGATTTTTGAACATTGTGGATTTTGGATTTCTGGATTCGGGTGCTCAGCCTGTAGAAGTTGATTTATCAGTTACCCTAGCAATTTCAAATGAGCACCCTAGGCTGGTGGTGGAGCTTTGCTCCTTCGGTTTATCCCAGCCTTATTCCCTCAACGTCATCTTAGCCCATCTTCATCACTGATCTAGCAACAGGAATAACAACAATGAAAGAAACAGCTTTCTTTCAAGTAAAGTTACATACATCACTTCAGCTCATGTTTTATTAGTACTAATTCAGTCAATTGGCCACAAATAGCAGCAAGGGAGGCAGGAAAATAGTCTTTGGATGTCTCTATATTAGTCTATGCCTCTGAGTAGCCACACAATGCTTTCCAAATCCTATCCACTCCTGCCAGCCAGGGTGAATGCAAATATTATCCACCAGGAGGAAGAGATAACTCCCATCTGCTGATGATATATAAACAGTTGTTCATCTGTTCCCATGTAGTCCTACTATACACTGTATAGAGTTGTTGTAAGAATATAATAATTACAAAAAAATCTATCGTTCACAAAAGAAAGAGTAGGACATACTTCTCAGTGCTTGACACAGAGTAGTGAAGAAAGTCTATTGCTTGGGAATTTCAAGTGTGTTCTGATTTACAGGGAACTGGTCCATGGCCCATACCCTGCAGGATCTGCTGGGCTATTGTTGCCCATGGTCTCTGACTTTTTACTCTTATAGATCCTTCATTACCTAAATTTCTCCTTGGCCCTCTCTGAGTTAAAACAGAGAGAAAAACATTCTTTGGGGCCTAGTTTAGGGATTTCATCAGCCAAATTTGCACATTCTTTAAAAACACAACTCTCAGAATTTTGTCAGTTTAGGACAGTTAGTAATCTCTCTAAAAGAGACAAAGTTGATCACATTTATTTTATTCTTTAACGGGATAATTCTTTAAATTGTGCTCATCACTTTCTAAGCCAGATATCCTACTTCACCATCTTGGGGGTTAGTCAGCCATGGAGATAGGGCCGTGCCTCGGTGGCAGACAACCACGTTAAGGTCATGTGACCCTTAAGTAGCTTACCCACATGAGCACACCCTCTCATCTGCAATTCTCAGAACGCTTGAGACTGCACCCTCTCTTCTACTGCGGTTTCTGGCTTCCCTGTTCTTGACCCCACCTGCCCTACCAGCTTGAGTCCTCCCGTTTAGCCTCTCTCGTGTTAGCGCCTCTCATTCCTATCCACAGGAACCGTTCTCACCACTCTCTACTGCTTCCTCCCTCTGATGCAGAAGCCTGTGTCCTTAAGTGAGCATCACTATCATGCCCAATCCCTGATTTGGGGATGCTGCTTTTTCAGGTAGATGTTGCCACTCTGTTTCAGCCTTTGCTTTGACTAGGTTTCAGATTTACTGGTGGAAGCATTGTGAATCACACTTGTAAGGAAATATGAAACACTAAACCATTTTGAGAATGACTCATTGATAATACTGAAACTGCTCCTGAAAAGGATAATGAAAAGACAGCAGGAAGTGCTTTGCTCTGTTTGCGACAGGTGGACTTTGAGCCATACATGACTGGAATGTACTCCAAGTACCATCTAGAACAGAGTTTCTCAACCATCCTAACCCTGCTACCCTTTAATATTCTGTCATGTTGTGGTGACCCGCAACCATAATATTATTTTCATTGCTACTCCATAACTGTAATGTTGCTACTGTTATGAATTATAATGTAAATATCTGCATTTTATAATGGTCTTGGAAAGGGTCATTCAACCCCCAAAGAGATCATGACCCACAGATTGAGAACCACTAATCTAGACGTATTCACAGATTCTGAGTCTAAAATCTGAAGGAACATAGACAGAATGCAATAACAGTTGGTCTAGAAGAATAATGTCGGGTTCAAAATCAAAAGTCTCAGGATAAATGACAATGGATGTCAAGAAGTGAAAGACACATCAGAGACAACTTCAAGATGTTAGAGAGATTGGGATGAGTAAGAAATGAGCAGATGTCATCTTCACAAGGGCTGGAAATCCATGAGTGTTGGAAGGACCCGGGCTCCACCAGCACAAGTAAACGGCCTCTGAAGGCCCCCACTACTTAGGGCATGACTAAAGGCAGAGCAGTGGGTAAGACAGACATAAATATTTACTAAGCAGCTGCTATGTGCTAGGTAGGCACTATCACAGATACTGTACAAATACTGCCATAGCACTTTGAAGGAAGCATCCACTGTAAGCAATCGCCTATGAGGAAACTGTGTAATGCCAGAGTTGTGGTGAGTTTCCAGCCCTACTTGATATCTGTCTTCTAGCAGGGGTCATCATGGGCTGAAAACTGTCCATGGGCTTTCTGAGCCTGCCGCCTACCATTTCCATTTCTCTGCTTATGGGTCACTTACTAGTTATTTTTCCACTGCTGTTACAGAAACACCTGAAGGAAGAGAAAACAAAACCTCAAGCATAGAATGCTTTACTTTTGCCTCATGAGAGACATGACAGCAAGATTTGGAGATGGCTGGTCACACTGGGTCCACAATCAGGAAGCAGAGAGAGATAAATGTTACAGTTCAACCTGCTGTCTCTTTTTTACTCTCAGACACCCCAACCTAGGTGATGGTGCCTGCCACATTCAGGCTGGGTCTTCCTTCCTCAGGGAAACCTCCCTGGAAGCAGCCTCACGAACAGACACACCAGCAATATACCTCCTACACGCTTCTCTATCTAGTCACGTTGTAGATGAACATTAACCATCATAGTGCTGCAGAGGTCTATGTTTGATTACTATCTTCTGGATGGGGGTCTCTCACTTTATGGCTGTGTTCTGTCATGCAATAGAACTTTGAGTTTATTAAAGGTACTTTCTGAGACCATCCATTAACAAAGAAAGTCCCAAGGTTCAAATAAATTGCCTGCTTTCTTTATTGCATAAAGCAAAAGGCTCATTTGGCTCAGCTTGTATTGCCTTCACCCATCCTCACACATTCTTTATCCTCCCTCCTGTCAATCAACCTCACCTCCCCAGAGTCGAGTGCCTGCCACATGGCCACTTTCAGTCTCCATATGCGATGGGTGTCTGATGAACAAGGCAACACAACTGACCTCATTCTTTTCTGAAGCTGCTGTAGTCTGCTCATTCACTCTTTGATGGTTTGTCTGCTTTAACTTTAGACCTTACTTATCCATGACTTTTTGGCTTTTCTTAAATCTTAGCTATAATTGTACAAGCCCCTAGGTGACTTGCTCCTCACACCCTCTGCTAACAATTCTCTATAAAGATAGACAATGATTACCCTTGATATAACCAAATCATAATGCCTCAGAGTAGAAAAACATAAGGAGCAGAGATAATGAAAAAGGGGGACGGAGTGTAAGCCTTGAAGAATTAAAGGTCAACAGAGAATTTTGTGAGAGCTAAAAGGGGGGACATGGAGATTCTAGAGCATCACATGCAGTCAGCTATAGGAAATGAGGGAGACAACACAAGATAGAAAAAGAGCAGGAGAGTATCTGTTGTATTCGATGATAAGGATCTGTAATCCACTAAAACATTCTAGTGGTCGTCACCATGCAGAGCAAACTCGCCTTCAGAACAACAAACGAACGTTTATGTTAGATGGAGCACAGACAGCAATGTGGCAAGATGCTGAGAATGTTGGAAGTCCCTAAACGGTCGCCACAGGACAGGCCCTAATAGGCAGGTAGGGCAAGCTGACTTGCCCAGCTCAGCCTTCTGTTGTGCTGTAATCTTGACGTATTCCAACTGAGCTTCATAAGTTCGGCATTGCACATTGTACGTATTGTTAAAATGAAAATTAAAACTGTCATACACGCCTGGCCCAGGCACATTTATAATTTATCACCTCCCTTTATAGTTAAAAAGAACAACCAGGGAAACACTGCCTAGCTCTCACGCCCAGCTCTCAACACTCCATAACGCATGCTTGAGCCTCCTAGGACAGATATACTGCACACATTTAACATATTTATTTCTCTCCTTATGGAACTTTTTCTTATCCCTGCCATGCTTAGATTTAAATAGATTCAGAGGCTATAAATATTACATGAAATTTGGAGATCTGAAAAATAACTTCTTCATCATTGATTTACTGATATGCTGGAGAACAAATTGAGTGTCTATATTTACATGATAAAACTTTTCAGTTAATGCACCGGACTGTCCCTTTCTGTGCATGGCAATGCTGTGATTACAGCTTGATGCTCCAGTGGTGAGTGAAAACAGGGGATTTAGAATCAGCCCAGCTTCCTGCATTGGTTTCTGGTTAAGTAGCGATTCGCAGAGGCCAGGGAGGTAGGGGAGGCACCGGCTTCTGACGGTGATGTCGATTTGTCCATTTGATGGGGTAATGAAGCCAGATTCTCCATCTGATACAGTTGCGTACAGGCCATCATCTTCAAAATGCTTTTATGTTTTTCTTGGAATTAGAGGTACTACTCATCAAGTAGTACTTTCTATGTTCCGGGAATGATTGTTCACCCTACGTTATGTCATTATTTATGAGTATCTCGTTTAATTCTTATAGGAAACTGAGGGGTTGTAGAGAAAGAAAAAAGAACAAATAAAAATTAAATAAGAATCATACACCTAGTTAATGTAGAATTGCCTAGTTCCAAAATACTCCTTTTTTCCTCTGCCCTATACTATTTCTGTTAGGAAGCCAAGAGCAGCCATTGTCTCCTATCACCACATCTCTGTCCACATGCACTTGGAGCAAATCTGAGCATGATACAAGGTACCCTGTGGTGATGCCACAGCCAGGATAAGAGCATAGAATGTGTGTACCTCAGAAATCTTCTTATTCACCTCAGACATCCTCTACATCTCAAAATTTAGTTAATCATGCACCAACTTCATGATTTCAGCCAGATCAACATGAATTTTACAATTATTTTATATGCCATAGCAATATCATTTTTACCTAAATGCAATAATTAGAAGTGAATGTTTATGATACTATTAAAGGTGAAAGTCAATAATCCTTCCCATAAATTTAAAATAACCATGAAAGCAATCTGTATTCCTATCAACTAGGAGATGCAGGCAGGAGCCTTGCTTCAGGGCACCCTGAGCAATGTAGTAAGACCCTACCTCAAAAAGAAAAGCACATGAAATGAACTAAAGTCATTAAATTCCAGTCTAATGTCAGAAAATGCAATCTAGGTCTTACTGCATTGTATATTAAAAATGTTTGGGAGGTGTTAAAGACATGCAGCATCCAAGAGAGGCTGCCTCTCTGAATGATTAGAGCTTAAAGAGAACCTGAAGAAAGGAAGGAAGGAAGGAAGGAAGGAAGGAAGGAAGGAAGGAAGGAAGG
>LOEQ01001944.1:104225-134836 GCA_001685075.1 Bramus lutescens
CCACCTAAGGGCTGGCCTATCAAAAGGCCAAGGCAGTTTCTTTATTAACCAATGAAAGTAACACATAGACAGATGACCCTCCTACATCAAAGACTAAAGACACACTAGAGTGGAATGGGAAGAAGATACTGTGGAAGACTAAAGACACACTGCAGTGGAATGTCATAGCATGGTGAGAATGTTCATTTCTGACTGACTGCTGTACAAAGAAGTAATTGTCATATTAAACACACATTTTTTTGACCGTTCAACCAAGTAACGTATTTTAAAATTTTTCCAATTGTAATTATTTTCCATTTAAATCCCCTGTGTCTACCATGTTGAACAACATGGAATGATACTAGCAAGAATATTCTCACATATTTGAGTTGTGTACAAAAGTTTGGATGATCAATGCTATCACGGCTACTTTTAACACAGAAATTATTTTAAGAATTAAATATTACTATTACAGTTATCAAATATTTTGTCTTGAAACTGCCTTTGGGAGATTGCAGTCACACCAAAATCTTCCTTGATGGCTCCTCAGACTTTCCTTTCTCACTCTTTCTACCCCAGAGGACTTCTGTCAGGGGCACTCCTAAGCCCTCTCCCAATATTAAGAACTGCACATCACGCCTTTGGATGCTGCCTTTCCTCCACTGTGCCTTAGGATTGGTGTTCCATGGCAGAATCTCTTTTGTCTTGCATCTCAGTTGCTGGAGGAACAGCCAGTCAATGATGATGTCATATACTAACAATGTCAGTTGGCATTCCTGAGAAAACTGGCATTGTGCTGAGGGATCTAGATTTCCATTTGCCCCTGAAAGAATCTGTGGCGCAGATACCAATAAAATCCTGTTTAATGAATGTCTGGTGAGTGGACAAGAAAGCAGGTTGGAGTCTTGACTTTTTTTTCATGGAGTTTGTCCTGTAAAGGACAAAAAGAATCAATTAGCAGACTTTTTCTACAACAATGAGCCCTCAGCCACAGTTTTTCCTCACTGAAAAACCTATGCCTATGTAATATTTGTAATCGCTGAGAGCAAGGCTGAGTGTTGTGAAGAGCCCAGCATCACTGGCATTCACAGTCTACTGGAGCTAATTGCTTATTATGGTTTCCAGCACTTTCTATTCTCAGCAGCTGTCTTAGTCAACCAGCATGCTGCTCAACTTTGGAACAGTGATTAGAGGTACAAAAGTACGCGCATGTCCTATAGGTTTATTTTGTTTGTATTTGTTTTTAATACACTGGCCAAAATCCAATGCATGATCCGCTGAACAGTTTTTGTGGGGGAGAGATAAGTCAAATTGAAAGTTTGTGTAGAGTTGGTTGTTCACTGAGGCCCTCCAGAACTCATGTAAGCTTCTTGAAACAGACTTTTCCAGGACATATCCTTATCTGCATCATATAGAGCAACACCTGATAAAGGCACACAATCAGAATTTGTTGGTGGCTGGGGTCCCAAATGTTCCAACAGGTACCCTGTGGTCCTCCGTGACACTTATATTTTGACAAGCCTGCCTGCTTTTAACTTTTTCATTATTTAATGAAAAACCACTCAGTTATAAGGACAAAAAGGCTTGTGAGCAGTTTAAAGTGTCCTTTTCATTTGGTTATCTAACTAGATTAAGATGCCACTGAAGAATATCTCTAATTTGTGGCAGAAATGAGCATCAGTGTTACCCGTGAAAAACATAAAAGTTATTCATTTTCAGCTCTTACCTCTAGACAGTCTGACCCAGGGAGACCAGAGTGCAGTCTAAGAGTATAGATTTTTGTAAGGGCTCCTAGATAATTTCAAGCAACTTCATAGATGTGTTAGCTGGGATTCTTGAGGAAAGAACAGAACCAGTCAAAAGTATGTGTACATGCTTAGGGGTCTGGGATAATTTGAAAGTTTATGAAGTCATAAACCTCCAAGGAAAACTAATGGGTTAGAAATTCCAGCAAGACTTGTTGCTGCAGTATTGATTGGAAGGATGGTCTAGAGACAGAATTTCTTTCTCTTCAAGGGCCCCAGTCTTTTCTTTGAAGGTCTTCAACATGAAGCCCACCAACACTGTAGAGGGTGCTTAGTAAGGATTACCAGAATGTGGAACCAATGAGACAAATGTCTCTGGGAGTAAAGGAGACACACTTTCTCTCTCTCTCTCTGCTCATTCCATTTTGTGTGGTGTGTGTGTCCTCTTTACTCTCAGACACACTTGTCTCATTGGTTCCACATTCTGATAATCCTTACTAACCACCCTCTACAGTGTTGTAGCTTTAAGCACATACATATAGTTCTTCAATCACAATCACTATCATCCCCAGAGCTCTTTCAATTTCCATTGAACTCACTCAAGATTTATTCCTTACTCTTTTCTTCCCACAGCCTATCAGCCACAATTCTGCTTCACTTCCATGATTCTGAGTACTACAGGCTCCTAGAACGAATCCTTTGTCCTTTGTAACTGCTTTATACTGCTTTCTGTAGTGTCCTCAAGACCCACCTTTTGCATTCTGTCTAAATGTCCATTCTTTTTAAAGACTAGGTAGTACTCTGATGAGTGTACACACCCTTCATCTTTCCGTAGGAACATAGGTGCTTGTCTTCTCTCACTTGACCCCATGTCTTAGAGAGCCACCATCTTGTTGCATTCTTCTGTATTATTTTGATAATTTTGATGACGCTCACCCTAGGCTGGACACTTTTATTTGAACTGCCATGTTCCTGTGTTGTATTGTGGATATGTGTATGTGTTTTCTTTATTTCTCTGACTTATTGTTGGCCAAGTGAATTATTATTTGTGGCTTAATGCTAGGAAATTTCTATCATTCTTGGGGCATGTTCCATGACAAAGGCAAAGAATGGATCATAGTAATAACTTACAGTTTTATAGTGCTGGCTGTTGACAGCAACCGTTTGCAGGCCTTGTATCACATAATCCTCTTAAGAACGCATTGATATATCATTGTCCCCACCTTAGCAATAGAAAGCCTGGACTATGAAGGATTAAGTGGCGATATGCCTCAGGTCACACAGCTGGCAAGTGGCAAAACCTTTATTTGAACCCGCTGTTCTAGGCCATGCTTGATGCTCACAGTTTCCTATATATTTATTTGAAGGGCAGAAGGAATGCTCCCACAGAGGATATGGGCTTACCCAACAGCCTGCTGGAATGCATTTAATGTCTCAAGTAAATGGACAGCTTGAGCCATGAGGGTTCTGCCGTTCTGAAGAAATGCCTTGTGCAGAGGAAATGCTCTGGGAATAAGTTATTGCCATGCTCATCCAGGGAGGCTGGTACCAATAGGGCAACTGCCAAGCATTGAATCCATTATGTCTCAGTTTTTTGCTAGACCTTTTCAGAGATCACACACTTGAGAAAAGTCTTAAATCTGATCATATGCCAACATTACACATTAATAAAGTGAGTCTGAGAAAGTTTAAGTGACATGTCCGAAGTTACAAAATGAGTGTCTTTGTCTTCACGCCAAGGCTACTTGACTGTGCAGACAGTGCTTCTCATGAACAGACCCTGGAGAGAGGACAAGACAGACAGGAAGATACCTGAAGAGAAGGAGCCTGGGAAGAGGGACTACTTAGACTTTCACCTAAGTTCACTAGAGCTAGAATTAATTGCAGCTCATGAATGACTCACTCAGAAGAGCACACAAAGTCCTCTGTTCCTGCTTTGTATTTGATTTTGTAAATATGCCCTTCCTCCACACCTCAAATACTTTACTTAGGCAGAATGTGTGCTGAGCATCTTCCTGATCATCCATGTAGAGGATATTTCTGAGACATTGCTTCTTGAGGAGTGCCTTAAGGAACTGACTCTATATACTGTGCTGAAAAAAAAAAGAGAATAAGGTTCACGTTGCTCTTTGATTAGAGCTTCTTACATAGAATTTTACCTAAAGAGCTTTGCTGTCTCAGTGTCTTCCTAGAGGTATTATTCTGAGCAGTTTTGGGACGGGTGGGACATTTTCTAGTATATAGACTACTGTTGGAAGCTTCCAGGCTATGTGGATGTCAATTTAAAAGTTTAAAATAAAAAGCAAGGATAGGGGCTGGGTAACTCACCCATATATGCATCTTAGGGCAGAGTCAAACAATGCCAAGCAAGTTCCTAAGTGCTGACTGGGTTCTACAGTAAAGACTACTTGGAGACTAAGCTGGGTTGTTTCATCTGTGCCTCAGCTGAGTGCTCTGCCCACACTGTACACATTAATTGGGAGGAGACCCACTTAGAGTCCTTGATATCCATTTATTATGTTAGTGCCTTAAACAGGAATGTATATAAGGCCCCAGAGTTATAATAAAATTATGCATGATTATTAATTTCCGAATACCTGTCTTTGACAGAGTTTTATGTCTGTACAAGATGTTTAGAACAAGTGATGATTCAGTAGTTGTCCCTGAACAAGGCTCAGGGAATATTTCAGCAGAGAGGGTGTCAAGAATGGAAGAGCTGGAAAACAGGGAGGACTGTGAAATATCATCTTCTGGACCATGCCAGACATTGCAATCACGCACTCTTAACAAACTAGGGATGATTGGATGGGATCTTCACAAGACCAGGCAGCATCAGCATCAGCAGCCAGGCGGCATCAGCGTCGGCAACCAGGCAGCATCAGCATCAGCAGCCAGGCAGCANGCAGCCAGGCAGCAGAAGCAACAGCATCAGCAGCCAGGCAGCAGCAGCAACCAGGCAGCAGCAGCCAGGCAAGAGGGACTTGGTGAAAGGTGCCAGGAAAGGGAGAGGGGTCATTGCCTTCAGTAGTGTACCTGCCGGTGACCCTCTCAGGCTCCAACAGTCTGTACCACAGATGGCACTGATGAAATGAAATTGGTCACACAACAAAACAAAAATGTATGTATCTGGGAAGGACATGGGCAAGGGTAGGTTGGTAGGGGTGGAGGGGGATGAGAAGAGCAGTGAAGAAAGTCACCAGAATGTGTTATGTACATGTATGAGATTGTCAAAGAACTAATTTAACTAAAAAGCAAGCAAGTGAATACACTTGCCGTTCTCACACAGGATGACAGACAATGCCAGAAACAGAGTGTCCTTTGGTCTGAGTATTAACTGCCTTCACAAAATGCTAAACAAATGTAAAGACTGGTTTCCTAGAACCCAAGGAATTTTATCCAAACCAAAGTCAAGGTTCATATATTTAAAACTGTGTGGTGTGTTACCCTAAATTTTAGAGCTGGGTTTCTCAGTCTATTCGAACATCTGCAGAAGGCACCTTTAGCACTGTCTACATATGCAATGGAAATTAGACTGAAAAAAATCAAGTTTCCAAATTGCACATGCTTTTTCCATTTTAAGCGTATCAACTGAAATTGCTCTTTGTATGAAATGCCACAAAGCTAAAATAGCAATTGCTTTCTGAAGAGATTTTAACTTTAGAAATATCTTCATATTTTAAAATATACTTTCTACTTGTCAAAAAGGAAGGTAAAATCATACGGTTTATTGACTATGTTCCTCTTCCATGTTTCAGAGGAACACTGTATCTCCCAGAGAAAAAATTAAGTACATTTCATTTGCTTCTCCCAGATTGAGTTTAATGACAATTTGAGATATATGAACTGATATCCTGCCTCACAAAATCTCCAGCAAACATAGCCACCACAGCAAAATGCTTATTGCATGGGCTAGACTCACCCTGGAGACGAAGCTGTGAAATACTGCATCAAATTCACTCATTTCAGAGACTATTTCATCACTACCAACAAGTAAATTCCGAGCAAGAACATGGCACAAAACAATGCAAATATGAAAAGAAGCAGGCGGCTGCTAATAACAGGGCCCCTTGTCTTCTAAAAGATAGCCACCGTGTCTCACCAGGAAGGAGGCTGATTGATAATCTCCTATTGAGTGACATTCTCCTGCTGCCTGGCTGTGCTTTTCCTCAACACACCAATTAGAAAGAGCTGATCTTGGAGAGACTTTCAGCCCAATTACTGATCCTAGTAATGAAAGCATGTTAGCTGTGACATACACAGTTAGCACCAGGAAGTGGGTATGATCACTTGAAGCATTTGTAGAATAAGATGTTGTTAACGGAGAGAAATAAAGATTTGATAAGCCAGACACAAATGTACTCCCATCTGGCCGTGTTTCTCATTCCCTCCAGACGGGAGGTAGGCCTGGCCTGGGCTGGGGGTCTTAGGAGCATGGATCACAAGGGGCCATGGCTGAGTACTGGGCTGAACAGCAAGAACGATAAGGGCTCTAGGATAAACTCCACAGTGGCTGTTCTTTACAGTATTGGCTGAATGGAACGGAATGAATGGGGTAGCAATGGGAAATCAAAGCTAGGGTAGGGGTCAAAAAGCATTCCAGAGGCAAACTGAAGGGTTAGAAGTGGCTATGTCTGGCCAATTGTCTAAGTGGAAATGGTAAGGGCCCTGGCAGTTTTTACCTCAGTCTCAGAGGGTAGCCGAGGTGGGAACCACAGAAAAGAATGAGGTAAGTAGCTAGCATCTATATCTACTGCTGAAAACAACAAGAGCAGTAGCTCCCCTCTGGGGCAACTTTCCAATCTGAGTTAGACTTATACCATCTTGAGGCAAGTATACAAAGCATTTCTGAGTTACCCAATACTAACAAAGGCAGTGGCTTACTATGTTTATAATGTAGCAAACTGTACTGGAAAGTGGATTTAAGCACCTTACAGAGTACACATGAGCCAGATACACATAGTCTGGGAAGTACCCATCTGTCTGAAGGAAACTGGGAATAGATTTAATGGGTTAGCATGCCTGAAGACATGGTGTGTGCACACAATCATAGAAACATGTCAGTTATATTTGAACTTGACCAGGCTAGAAGCTAAGATGAAGACCTCATGTTAAGAACAAATGAACAAGCAAGGACCTTCGATGCCAGGTCCAAGACTTTGGGATGTGTTCAGTTAAACAGTTGCCATTTTCACAACACTTTTAGATAGTTTGTCTTTTAGGCAGAGACCCTGTTTACTTTTTAGCCAAACTATTAATTGCTTTTGAATATTAAAAATACATATAAAATGAAGGAAAACAAGTCACTTAAGCTGACTTAGTTTTCTCTTTTCTATGGTGAATATCTTTGGCAACACAATAGCTGAGGTGTCTTTAAATTTGGAGCTTTAATCTGGGTGGCATAAATAAAATTGTCTATGCATATACTTATACGAAGTGGAGCAGAAAATTGACTTACTGATCCTGTATAGACATAATACCACAGCAAATACCGCTGCAGATTGGGAGATTAGTACATCCCATGCTGCAACCTTTTGGGCACGGTGGCACTATTATGACCCTCAAGTCAACCTTATACTTTGCCATTGATATACCCCTCCTCCGAAGGAAGGGTGCTCCAGATGTGGGAGGGGCTCAGGTGGTTTTTCGCTTGATGATATATTTATGGCATATGTGAATGAAAGTTGAGTTTAAGCATCTTACATACTTTATCCTCATCCAATCTTGAGCCGGCAGGAGTGCCATAAGTTTAGAAAGGGAAATCATAGAAGCATGCAGGACCGAAGACATCACAAATACCTGAAGAGCATACAATTCCAAGTACACAGCTCACTGAAACTGGATAACAGGGATGAGTCCCTACTGTTAAAAAGCTTTGATGCTTTCTTTCCTGACACAGACTTGTGCCCTGTTCTAAAGTACAGCTTCTACCTATGAAGACAGAGTATGCTATGTAAAGTTCTCTCTCTTGGCACAGGCAATGCTGAGAGTACACTGTGGGTGAATGAATGGAAAGACCTCCGCGTGCATGGTGAGCCGTTTCCTTGGGGAATGGCATGGGTGCAGCAGACTATCTCCAGGCCAAGGCATGACTCTGAGGACTCATCAGAACTTCTAGATCCTGCCATTAGCAAGTTCAGATAAGAAGCATGTCAGGGAATTCGTACCAGCTGTTTTCTTCAGCATGGTGCAAATTAGGCTCATTCAAGACGCAAGTACTTGAACTGAGCTAGGGGAAAAAGTATGCCTAGGGAAGTCAAGGAAGAAAGTGGCCAGCCCTGGAGTTAGGATGAGATTTTCAGCAGATAGAAATGAGGTAGGAGCTAAGGTTTAGCACTAACTCAGTCCTTATTCATCAGCCATAATTATGCCCTACCCCTAACATACAATTTTTAATGCTGAGCAAGCAAATATAAGATAAACAATAACTTTAAATTTTCACTTATTTCTTTTCTATAACCTGACCAAGAATGGGACTATTTGTGAGGTACCATGTAATATTTCAAAACATTGTTTTCCAACTTTTTAAATACGTAGTTGCTCTCCAAAGTTTGTGGCAATTATCTTTAAGGAATGATGTTATAGCTACCAAATACTGGAAATGACTTAAATATTCAAATGCAATGGTCAGCTTTAAAATTGTATGCACTGACACCAGATGGCTATGTTAAATTATTTATTTATAAATATTCTCTAAACAGTTGTCATAGTTTACTTCAGTTGTCAGTGTGGCACAAATCTAGAGTCAGCTAGAAAGAGGGCGTCTGAACAAAGGAATTGCTTCCATCCAACTGATTTGTGGGCATGTCTTGTGCCAGCCTTGGGCGGGTGGCTTTGAGTTAGACAATAAAGGGTCTGAGTAGGAGCCTGGAAGAAGAGCCAGAAGCACACTTCTCCTTGGTTTCTGTGTCAAGCTCCTGCCTTGAGTTCCTGCTGGGGCTTCCATCGATGACAGACTCTACCACATATAATAAGTCCTTTCTCCCCAAGTCGCTTTTAGTCACTGTGCTCATCACAGCAACAGCAAGAAAACTAGAATAATGTCTTATTACATAAAAAGTAAAGGGAAAAGTTCCTGGCACTGGATTTTTCATAAGAAATTTTCGTTGTTTACAAAGAAAGGTTCAAAAAGTATGACCCAGAATCTTGCCACTGATAGATAACTATACTTCTTCCCCACACACACATTGTATTTTTTTCTTTCTGACAGTATTTTTAGTTATTCTTTATAAATTTCATGAATATACGAATTGTGTTTTTAAGCTAAGCTCCCCCATCTCCCCCTGCAACTCCCACAAGATCCCTCCAAGCATGTTCCCCTTCCAACTTCAAGCTCTTTTTTTTTTAATAAAAAGGAATGCAGAGTCCAGTCTGTGCTACCCATATACAATTGTAATGGGCTCTCACTGGAGCATGGGCAACCTACCAGCGACCACAGCTCCAAAGAAAAATGACTTTTCCCTCCTTCCTCCAGCAGTCATCAAAAATATTAAAGAATTCATGGGCAATAAATTACTCCTTGAAGCAACAAGTCCCAGGAAAAGCCTCCGTGGATCAGGGTGTTTCCAGAAATCCTAAGAAATGTGGTGGCTTTCTGGTGTGGATTTTGGGCTAGAGTATTACTGACAACTTCTCAAAGAAGTTGCACTTCTGATTAGACCCGAGGAGCTTAGAACCTTCTTCTATGCTACAGAAACCGTGGTCAGAGCAGCAAGACAAAATAATAGGAGTAGTTTTGCTCCAGGAAATCCCACTTACTTTAAGGTGAATAAATTTTGGTTTATAAGCTTGAAGTACATTAGGCTTTGAGCACTTTTTCCTTTCTTTTAAATCTACATTAATATTTGGCTCTGTGCTCATGGGGAAGTAATTCAGAACCAAAGGAACAGTTCTTCTTCCAGAATTCTAAAATCAATTTTCTCCTCTGGTTTCTAATAAATGGTAAGTTATAGCCGCAGCAGCCAAAATTCCTCCAATTACAGATGTACATTACTGGGTTCTGGGGAAAAGCATGTAAGACCTCCCTTTTAAAGTCTTAGAATTCCAGTCCTGAAGGAAAAGAACACACTTAACTGCCAATAATATTTACCCTGAGCTCTAAGTTTATAGACTTGTTGCTTATATTTTTAAGGTGATATTATGTTTCTCTTAATATCCCTTTCAAAATTTTGCTGGTAAGGAAATTTATACTTTTGTGTAACTTGTTAGTTATATTCTCAGAATATGTTGGATCAGTCATTTTTGTCCCATGGTATCTGAAACCAAATGAACTTAAAATGACCAAACTGTCATCACACGAATGTATGCTCTCCTTTGCCTCAAATCCATTGTCCATGTAACACACACACACACACACACACACACACATACACACTGCTTTCCAAAAATATAAAACAATATTATGTAAGCTTAGAACTACATATGAAAGACATAAAGGTATGGTTCAACTCCTGGAAATTGGATGAGAGCCATAACTCTCACCTACGGATGTCTTGTCTTTCTGGGCTTCCTTAGCCCCCAGGATTCCTAAGCCTAAAATCGCTGCCCTGTGCATGAGTCTCATAAATTTGAGATGGAAGTATGTGAAGACCCTGTCAAAATCGCTGCAAATAAATTCTTCATGAAATCAGATAGGAGTTTATTAGTTTATTGTTTACTCTCTTCAGCATACTAGGACACTAGGAGCACCTTTGAAACACCCAACATTTTAGCACAAATCCTAACTGCTTGTAGCCAACAAATGAATGAACTCGTGGGACAGTAGAGTCTTCTGATTGCTTTTAGAGGCTCAAGATCTTTTGTGGCTTTATGATAATAAGTAATTTATTCTATTCCTCAGTCTTTTGAATTAATATCCTTTAATCTGAGATTATATTTTTATAACCAACATTCCCCATTTTGGTAGTCATTTACTGTCCCAGATTGCCTGTGATGTTCTCAACAGTAAGCAGCTGTTCATTATCAGATCAATTTAATTCTAATATATAGAGCCCTTCTCTGCCTCTCGGGTTACTCAAAGTCCACATACTACCATTGGCAAGAAAGAACACATTATTTTATCGCCAAACCCAGAACTTATCATATTCTACAACTGTTACCATCCATCAGATGGGTAACGTCTCTGATATTACTAACTATCATTCCAGACTGTTCATGCATGCAGGAAAAGCTTTTTGCATCACTGTCCGTAAGACTGCCTATCACAGATCTTCCCTCAGATCTTCCCTCTGCTTCCCCCTTTGAGTGTGTGGTCGTCTATCCCCCCCCCATCTGCTTCTGCATATGCTTGGCCTTCCTCTTCTCTTCTGTTTTCAGTGTCTAGTGTATGTACAGATTCACAAGGGTAAATTTGCACTTGTATGTGGAGACCAGAGATGAATGGAAGGTGATTTCCCTGTCACTCCCTACCGTGTCGAGTAAGACAAGGTATCTCACTAAGCCTGAAGCCCACAATACAGTTAAGTGGTATAACCAAAGGTCTCCAGGGTTCTGTCTCCCCGCTCCCCACTCCGCTGTGTTAGTACTGGGACTACAATGCCTGCCCAGCTTCTACTTGGCTGCTGAGGATCCGAATTCAGTCAGGTCCTTATGTTTCCACAGCAGGTGCTTTATGGGCAGCTATCTCCTGGGTCTGAAACCCCCTTCTCTAAGGCATCTGTCTTCTCATGTGATACCAGAACAGAACTCAGGGTCGCATACAGGATAGGCAAGGCTCTACAACTGTGTTGTATGTCCAGCCAGGGCGCTGTCTCACTCCATGCCTGCTTTCATTGTATCCTCCCACCGTCTGAACAAAGAAGAACCAGAAATAGCTCATCAAGAGGTTCATGCCTGAGACGGAGTATTCTACCATCTCAGTTTCTGTCCTCTCTGAGAGATGATTTAAAACTTCAAATTTACACTAGTGAAAATTTCCTCAAACTTAAAAAAAATGAGTCTACTTATTATATTGAGCATACCCTCTTGATCAGAAAACTAGAAATCAGTAGTTAAGATAATGGTAAATAAAGTCCCTATCCCTTCTTGCTTTCCATATGTGGATTATTTTTTTACCCAGTTGACTCTGATCCTTAAGAAATACAGGAACTGTTTCAAGTGCACCAATCTCCTAGAAAGAACATGAAACTTTCAAAGCAAAAAGCTTGTCTGTCTCTTATTTGCTTTTCTTCCTACATGACTGCAGCTCAGCATCTCCCTGCATGCTACTTCTCTGAAATTTGTGTCTCAAGGTCACCCACCTGGTGACTGGTTAATCTGGTCATAATGTGGGGCCACCACTATAGGAATAAAGGAGGCCTTGCTGCCCAGAGAGGGCTTTTTAAATGCTAATAGCATGATTAGGTGCCTCCATGACCTGAGGCAAATCGTTTGATTGCTAGCTGTCTTTCTTTTCGGATCCAACAATAATATTAATATATTCTCCTGGTTCCTCGTAAGGCATGGCACGTAGAATTGATTGATCGCATAGGCATATTCAGGATATGAGACTCTGTAGAGGCCTTTGATGCTGTCCAATTCCTCTATATTGCTTTAGCTCCACCCTTAGAGGTAACCATCTACATAAAGTGATCTCGTGAACTTAGTGCAGAGACAACTATTCTTAAAACCCCAACCAGGTTGACTCAACCACTCCACTCTGATTACACCCAAACAGCCCCTTGATACTTGAAAAGTATTTACTCTTTATTTACACATCTTGCTTTTTTCTTTTCTGCTAACTTAGTCAAAGAGATACCGCTAGTGATCACTCCTTCTGTGCTTAGAATCATGTCTTATGGAAAGTGTTTGAGGAATCAGTTATTCACAACATTGATACGTTGAGCTTAGTGTTTATCTGCCCTTACTAACATGTGTAATAGTGTATTTGTTTAGCATGCAGCTATTTAAAAGTTTACAACAAGAGAAGCCAGTGTTAAGAAAAAATGATAAGAAGGGCAGCTCTGCCAGCGCAAAAATAAATAAATAGATAGATAGATAGTTAGATAGATAGATAAATAAATAAATAAATAAATAAATAAATAAATAAATAAATAAAAGTCCAATTAGGTCAACTCAGACTGGATCAAAATGCTCATTGTTTTATTAATCATGACTCTCTCAGGTAGCCTAGTGCATGGTGGGGAGACAGGACAGCAGGGAGCCCATGCAGACCCAAAAACCAGGTGATTCTCCTCTGGGAGCCCACTTAAATACCCTGGGGGAGTGGTCCTTGACTCCAAATCCTCCATGGAGTAATGACCTGGCATGCTAGGATTTGGATTCCAGACCAAAGCAAATCCCAGGTCAGGAAGTCTGGGATGGATGCCAGGGGCTGAGGGCTATGCTCCAGACTTAACACCCAGCAGTTGGTGAAGGTCCTCACTGCGCTTAGCTAATGACCCAAGGTTGATCCTTGAAACCCATGGCAGAGGGAACCAAAAAGACTCCTAAAAGTTGCCATCTGACCTCTGTGTGATTGCCATGGCCGTGTGCCCACACTCAGGCCATGCACACAGAATAATAATAAAAATAAATTAAAATTTAGCAAAATAGAACAGTTTCACATTCTAGGCCATCTTGTTTGAGACTTCCCTGTGGCTTTAAAAGGAAAGGAACTAATAATTTACAGGCAACAGCAAGAAAGGACACCCTGATGCTAACCAGAGATAACACACTAAGACATGACAAACACAAACTCATCTTTTCTGATCTTGTGTGAAGCAAAATTTTATTCTTCTATTCCAGGCTCCGTTTGTGCTTCCCACGCAGATGGAAACCATGTGAGGTGAAAACATTCAACAAAGGAGGAACATTTATATATAATACAATTATAAAGGAACTCTCACATGAAGACAAGTTCAAATTATTTTGTTGAGAACTGGAAGGAAGTGGCTTCTTTAAGATTAAGCAAAATGTTCTGATAATTAAAAAATTGTTTCAGCTAATGAGTTACTCTCCACAAATCATTTGGAATAATTATTCTTAATTCCTAGTAACATGATGACTTGATATCCTGATGATAATAGTTGGCGACCACTCAGATCCATCTGTCCTTCCCCCAAACAATGGGAAAACAAAAGGATGATTTTCAATCATTCATTGTGCATTCACTCATCAGTTTTCATTGAGAAGGTTTCACCCACCAAATGGAACAGGGGGACAAATATGCAAATAAGTAATTGTAATACAGGAAGTATTAAAATATAAAAAACTCATAGCATCAAACCCAGAATGAAAGGCAGCCATTAAGGTGAAATAAGTCATTACTTAGACTTAGAAAAGTTAGTCAGGCCAAAAGGAGAAGTGGGGTACTGCCAATTAAGATACCACCCCAATAGTTCTGGATGCTGAGTGAATGGAGAAAGAGCTGGGGAGTTGGGGGGAGATGAGCAAGGCAGGAGGAACTCAACCCTGAAAACCATTTACACTACCTAAAAGTCTTTCATGATACTGGAGCTGCTGATCAACTTAGAAAAGCCTTAGAAATGGTCAGACTTGAAGATCTGGTATTTTGGCTGCATTTGATACTTTAGCATTCAATAATACTTGAGATGTAGAAGTATTTGAGAAGGTTGTTAGTGAAATTGAAGCAAAAAGTACAGGTAGTGAGAAGACCAGATTAAGAGCTGTTTTTATCTTTGCCATATTGCACTTGTCCTGTCCAGGGCAAAGCTAGAGCTCAGAACTGCCAGTTTCTAAAGTGAAAAGTTTTTCTCCCTTCCATTGTCCTCTATCTCCTCAGCCTTTTCTTCCTTTAGCAAATTCTATTGCCTTAGGAACACGTGCTGCGATGCTCAAAGATTTTTAAAGATAACCTCATTCCCTGCTAGAACCAAATATTTATCATGATATTAGATCTTAGACACTTCTCTCTGAAAGTCTCAAACATATGAGCTCATTTGATTTTCTTCTGAGAATTCTAAAGCTCTTTTCTCCTTCTGTGGGTAAAAATAAAGATGCCCTAAATTCCGCTAGCTAAATACGTTAAGCTTCAAGTTTAGCTTTTCTTTATATTGCAGGTTGAAGGGTAAAGCCACAGACACACACCAAGTTGTCTTATTGTATTCTCCAGTATCAAAAGACAAAGGCTCTTTCTTAATGAGACTTACAGGGGCAAAGCACAATGAGAAGTTCAGAGCATGGGAGACCATATATCAACTCGACCTCACTAACCTTCTTTGCACTAAGTGACAAACTGCTAGAAATAGCCCTTGGATAGGGTCACAGACACTAAAATACTCAGCCTTCACCACGAAATGCTATTCAAGCCTATCTGTCATTTACTACCTACAGTCACAGAAGTCTGCTTCTGTGCCTAACAGAATTTCGAAGACAAAAGTAGAACTTCTTTTTTGAAAGAGGTGAGCTTCTGGTTTTATTTAGCATCTTTGGACATATGAAATAATACAAATGAGATCACAGTAGAGCACATAGTGCTTTCATGTGGATAAAAGGATTGTAGCTTAGGGGCAAATTTGGGACTTTGGGACAGTGGATTCCAGTGTGGCACTCTGCCTAACGTTACCATGCGTAAGCCATTAACACTGTTTCATTATGACAAGGACGGGACGGATAGAGGACATTACCCTTCTCTTTATCAGAAAGTTAGCCTAGCTGCTGGAGAAAGAAAGCAGCGTGACTCACCAAGGGCTTCGAAACCTCCAGCTTCATGTGATGCATACCTGCTGCGGACGCTCATTCCCAAACTTTAATTAAAGTCATCGTTCCTGGTTCTGAATGTATACACGAGACACTTTTCTAGTCTAGTCAGAGAAATCAGAATTGAAGACAACTTTATCCTTGGGGCATGAATATCCATATCACCAACCATGCTAACACGCATATGCTACTTCATGCCATTTTCAGGGATGTTTAAGGCTACTTTAAAAAAAAATAGATATATCCTAAGTACAAATGTTGAGATTGTTGGTTTGTGAATGGATAATGACTGAAAATTCACATTTTCCATGGCTTGTATGTGTTTGGCATTTGTACGGATGCCACAGCTCACTAGAGCAATAGAACTGAGCTGTGCAGACACCCTTCATGCATTAATAAAACTTGCAACGACAATAACGAAAAGCAATTTACAGAATGAGTTAATGGCTCGAAGAACCCCTGCCTTCACTTAATACAAAAGGAGCATGTTTTCATGGGGCCACATCTAAATTAAAGTGCTCAAGAAGACCTTCTTCTGAAGGTTGTGTTTCAACTGCAGCTTTTGCTTTAATCTTTCTTGTCACCTCAATAATATTTATTGCTTCATTTATATATTATACAACTTACTGAGTCAAGAAAAGAAATGTCACAACATGAATATTGTAGCAATCTTGAGAACATGTGTCTAATAGCAAAATAGACCTATTACTTACACGTAATCAGGTTTCGCCAAAGCAATGTCCGGAAAATATATGACTCTAATGCCAAGGGCATATTGAAGCCTGCAGGGTTCCTTCAGCAACCTTGCCATGGGAGATCACTTTATTACGGGGCCCCACTGGATCTTCAGCAGTCAAGACACCGTGGAAAAGCTCTCAGAGTTCATGCTATTTCCATCTACCATTGAGGAAACTTCAGTCACATTCTCCATAAATCAGAAATAGGAATGATTATTACCCTTGCTCACTGCCAGCACTTAAAAATCACAGTGTGATGGATAAGGTGGAAAGTGAGTGTGTCGTAATACACAGAGGAAAGGAAATTCCAGTAAGACAAAAGATATTCATGACTCCTTAGAAAGCCCATCAGCAAATCAAACTATTTGTAGAGAACCCGCTACATGCTTGGCGTGATGGTAATTTAAAGAACTAAGTGTATTTTATTCACCATTGGGATTATTCTATTTCCTTCGGAACAACCAATCAAGTGCATATGCTCCAAGTGCACAGAAAGCTCACAGTCTGCCACTAAGAGAAGAGGACAGAGCGGGAAAGTGGGTATTCTCCATGGGACACAAGCAGCTTCTCTGGGGTACTTAGCACAATCACGAGTCCTGATATAGACTCAATATAAAAAACAAGCAAAGGTGACTGCTGCAAGTGCCCCACCTGAGATCCAAAAACATCAACTATGGGCAGAGATAGATGAAATTATAGAACACCTACAGGAAGTAAACAAACTACTTCCAAGGACAAGGAAGTAATCATATAAACATGGTTTTGAGAGGAATCTTTCCCACAGTCTGCCTCAATGAAACTCACCATAGAGACTTAGCTATACAATAAGAGAAGTGATGGTTAGTGTTGGCAGCTTGACTGGATTGAAAATCAGCCAGATTAGTAAAGCATATTAATGGGTGTATGTGAGCTCGTTTCTAAATACTAGACAAGGAAGAAACTTTACATTTAAATAGACTATCTAGAGGTAGAGAAAACCATGGTAGATGGGGTCTGTATTGCAGGAGTATGCTTGTTTATTCCCGGCTGCTCAGCCCCGAAATAATCACACACAAACTATATTTAATTAAATCACTGCTTGACCCATTAACTCTATTTTCTTATTGGCTAACTCTTATATCTTAATTTGACCCATTTCTAGTAATTTGTGTATCACCATTTGCCTGTGGCTTACTGGGTAAATTTCCCAGCATCTGTCTCTGGTGGGGCTACATGGCTTCTCTCTAATTCTTCCTTCTTTCTCCCAGCATTCAGTTTAGTTTTCCTTGCCTACCTCTATTCCCTGTGCAGGCCCAAAAAGTTCTTTATTAACCAATGGTATTCACAGTATGCAGAGGGAAAGCCCACATCACATCCTCTTTTCTGGTTAAATAAAAAGGAAGGTTTTAACGTTAACATAGTAAAATTACATATAACAAAACAGGTATCAAGCAAGAATTATAGTTTATATATATATATATATATATCCACTTTATCTTTTATCATAACTAAGGAAAACTATAACTATGACTACACATTCTTCAACTCCATCAAAGACTCCAGAAGAATATAATAGTACCTAAATTAAAAGGAAGTGCATTGTAAGCAACTTCCAAAACTCTAGAATTGACAGAGACATCTCATTGCCTGGACNTAACATAGTAAAATTACATATAACAAAACAGGTATCAAGCAAGAATTATAGTTTATATATATATATATATATATCCACTTTATCTTTTATCATAACTAAGGAAAACTATAACTATGACTACACATTCTTCAACTCCATCAAAGACTCCAGAAGAATATAATAGTACCTAAATTAAAAGGAAGTGCATTGTAAGCAACTTCCAAAACTCTAGAATTGACAGAGACATCTCATTGCCTGGACAGTCACCCAAAGTTCTTCTGTACAACTGGAGCATCCATGTTCAACCTACAAGCCCATAGTAGGGCCGAATTTAGGTAGGCGGGGAAAACTAAAATGAATGCTGGGAAAAGAAAGGCGGAGTCAGGGAGAAGCCAGGGAACTGCTGCCGGAGACAGACATAAACAGAAGTAACATTCCTGAGAATAATAGTCTTCAACAAGTTACTGAAGTTACCTATAAGAAAAAGGGTGACTTAAAGTCAATGGTATTACCAAAAACCTATCTCAGCATGAGTAATGGTTCATGAAATCTGAATACCTCAATTTCTCTGACCACCTTGCAGACATTCCCAATGAACTCTGCCCCAGCAATTGTTTACTGCTTGCATAGCCATTGAAAGGGGACTCATGAATCCTATAACTGTCTGAGCTTCTTGATTCTTATAAGATTTCTAAGTTTCATGAGCCTTGCAAGTTTCATCAGCTTTTTGAGTTTTCCAAGCCTCTTTCCTCAGAATTATGTTTTAATTCAGAAGAAACCCCCACATAATGCTTACCATGAACCAAGAGTCAAAGTTGGTTATAATAGACTGAACGCTTTAAAATCATGAGATTAAAAAAAAATCTTTCCTCTTTCTAGGTTGTTTATATTGGACATTCTATTACAGCAACAGGAACTGGTTTACACAGAGAAGATTTATTCATAAAAATCCATTTAAATGTACACTGATATGCATTCTGGTAGAACAGGCAAAACATAAATAGATGAAGGATGAATGAGAAATGAAATTTCATACCAATAGATGCCATAAATAACTTTTAGGAGTAATATAATAAAATAACTTCAGACTTGCTTGGTGACCAAGTGAAACCTTCTCAGGAAAGATGAAACTTTAGTTGAAATATCTATAAAGAGAAGTGGTGTGTGAGGTCCTTCTGTCTATTTGTTGCTTTTATTGATTAATGAACAAAGGAACCACTTTGGCCTATAGCAAGGCAGAACTTAGCTAGGCAGAGAGAACTAAACTGAATGCTGTGAGAAAGAAGACAGAGTTGGAGAAAAGCCATGTAGCTCTGCCAGAAACAGATGCCAGAACTTTACCCAGTAATTCATAGCCATGTGGAAATACAGATTAGTGAAGATGGGTTAATTTAAGATAAGAGTTAACAAGAAATAAGCTGAAGCTGTTGGCCAAACAGCAGTGCAAACAATATGGTTTCTGTGTGATTATTTTGGGGCTGAGCAGCCAGGAACAAACAAGCGCCCTCCTACTATAGAGAAGAATAGCCAAACACTGAAGTTGGGGAAAAGCCTTTAGATCAGAAGTGCCATCAATGTCCAAAGATGGAAAGAAGCTTGTTTCAGTGGGAGACAAAGATAAACCTGGCGTGGCTAGAGTAAATGAAAGGAAAAATTGTAAAAAGAGGCCTGGACTAGTCAGTGTTCAATTATGTAAATTTCTGTCTTGGCTTTCTTCTTGTTTTTAATTACAAATGAGAGCTTAGCTGTGATTGTTTAAATGAGAATGGCCACCATGGGTTCATATATTTGAATGTTTGGTTCCCAGATATGAAAGTGTGGTTCCCATCTAGTGGACTGTTTAGGAAGGATTAGGAGGTGAGACCTTGTTGGAGGAGGTGTATCACTGGAGATGGGCTTTGAGGTTTCAAAAACTCAGACCAAACCTAGTCTCTTTCTGTTTACTTTGTGCCTGTATATCAGGACGGAAGTTCTTAGCTACTGCTCCAGGGCCATGCCTGCCTGCCTGCTTCCACATTCCACACCATGACAATTATGGACTAACCCTCTGAAATAATAAACAAGCTCCCAATTGAATACTTCTTTTATAAATTGTCTTGGTAATGGTATTTCATCACAGCAATAAAAGAATAAATAAGACAATACTAACTCTTATCTTCACTTTAGAAAAAAATGATTTCGAAGCCTTCAGAATAATGGAGCATGCTAGCAGAAAGGTTTATGCATCCTCCAACTAAGAGATAACCTAAACTAAGTTGAAGCAATCTAATCTCTCGAAGACAGAGGATGCTGGAGTCAGGGCACACTGGTATGAAGACAGTTACCTGTATATTTGGACATGATAGGTGGAAGGAATAATAGATGTGAAACATTAGCACACTTTTGTTGAGCTACTGACTTCCATTACTGCCATTAGGGAAACTCCTGGCAAGTACTAAGAAAGAGGGGTTGTATTCAAAGATGCAGTGGAAGGGATTGACTTTCCATTGGCTCATAAACAATCCATGCACTAGAAAGTGTTGGAAATTGAGCACATATGTAGCACTAGACATAGACAAAAGAAATGACCAGAACATGAGACATTCTTTATTGATTTTTTTTTTCTGTGAAGTAGTACCCAGTTCAAGCCAAGAGTAAATTGTGGAAAGGCAGAGCTAAAGATTTGATTTAAGAAGCTGTGCAATAATCACCTTGGCAAAAGGAGAAATTAGTTTTATGGAGACGTATTGATAAGGGTGTCTGAATGGGTAGTCATCTTGAAGTGAGACCTATTAGCATGGCCATATGTTTTCCCAATGGTAAGCTCTCAGAGTTTTGGCATGGCATAAGTAGATAACTGAGTTTAACTGAGTGGACAGTAGTGTCTTGTTACTGCTAAAGCTCTTCAGACACAGAACTTGAGACAACACAGTGTATTGTTTGACATTGCTGGAGACTAGAAGTCCAAGATGGATGCCACTGGGCAAAACCGCACATGTCGGTAGTACTGCCCCATTCTGGATATTCTGGGTAAAATTCTATTCTCTGCCTCTTCCAGCTGCTCTTCTTCAGAGCTGGCTGTGGTCGCCTCCTTCTATGTGATACTGGTCTCACCTAGATAATGCAGGACGTTCTCCATCCCAGGGCCAGCCCACTGGCACTGTTAGTCTTACCTACAGCTTTGAGTCCACTCACCATGCGGGCTAGCATCTAAGGATCACGAAGGAACATCTTTAGAGATTTGGCATTCTTCCTACAGTGTCAGGGATGGGGTTTTGCCAGATGAAGTAGAGCAAGGAGAATGAGAAGAGGGAGGATATTGAGTGTTCCCAAGTCCTGACCACAGAACTGAATGGTGTACTTCAAGACATAAGGCAAGGAGCAGGAATAGTTAAAGGGTAAATTAACAATGCCAAAGAATGGGAGTTTCAGTGAAAATTTCTGGATTTGGGGTTGGAGAGATGACTTAGTATTTGATAATATTTGTTCCTCTTACAGAAGACCTGAGTTCAGTTCCCAGCATTCACATCAAGGGTCTCACAAGCACCTGTAATTCTAACTCCTGGAACTCCCTCTTATGTCCTCTATGAATATCCCCCACACCCATGGGCATACACACAGACACACAGAGACATAAATCAAAATAAAATAAAAGTCAGTATAGTTCTTTTTGTGAGTGCTGAAACATGCTTCTTACTCTCCACTTTGTAAGTAGAAACAGAAAAGCCTCTTTGAGTTCAAATCTGTACTGGTTTTCATACTAGTTCCAGGCCACCCAGGGCTACATCATAAAACCCTGTCAAAGAAAACAAAGTAAGTAAATTAATAAATCCTTTTTTGTAAATTGGAGAAAAAGGTATTTCTGAAGCTGGAATATTAGACTTAGTGAAGAGGGAAGTCAGAGCTCCAAACAGATTCTAAAGTGGGTTTCCAGAGTGCTGGACAACAGTTTAACTTTTAAGAATGCTTACTGCTCTTGCAAAAGAAAGAAAAAAAAAACAGATTCAGTTTCCAGCACCCAAGTAGTGACTAACAACTGCCTAACTCCAGTTCCAAGGAATCTGACGCCCATTTCTGGCCTCCATCAGCTATGGCACTTTTGTGGTACATACACAAACTCAGGTACACACATACACATAAAATAAATACGCATTTTTTTAAAGTGAGCTTCAAGAGTTATAGTGGTTGTTGGAGACAGAAAGGTTTCTGAGTTTTCAAACTAAACTTCTGAAGCCAGGGAGATGACTCAGTGGCAAAGCGCTTACTATACAGGCATCATAATGAGAGCTTGGATTTGTAGAACCCTTGTAAATGCAGGCAGCTAGGTTGCTCTACCTGCGATCCAGAAACTTAGGAGACAGAGACAGTGTGTTCCCAGAGAATTCTGGCTGCCTAGATTATTCAAGTCAGTAAGTTCTGCATTCACGTGAGAGATACTACCTCGATATAAGGTGAACTGAGAAGAAAGACAGCTGACGTTAAATTCTGGCCTGTACACATACATATACACATCTGCAGCACACATGCAGATATTCAAACATACCACAAACACACACACACACACACACACACACACACACACACACACATTGGGCACCTACAATTGCTCCCTAACTTATAGTTAGGTAGTAAGAATCTAATGTGCTTACTCTTAAGAAAATAAGTGTAGCTGATCAATTTTGGATCACAAGCCATGCTTCAAACAGGATTTGGCCTCCAGCCCTGTCTTGGGGACACTCTCCTCCAGCCTAATCTGGATGGTATCCAGAAGAGCCTTGCATGGAGAGAGAGGGAAGCTGGTGTTGGAGAAGCTGTATAGGAGCCAGAAGACAGACGCCACGTGTGGGGACCAGCCATTCTATTTACAGACCAATAAATGACTTAGAAAATGATGTGTAAATTATTTCACTAAGGTGTGCCAGTTATATGAAATGACTTCATAATACCTGGGGAACATTGTGTATCTAATTTGCTAAGGATGTTTCTGTTATGAACCTGAAACTGCTTCATGCTTTATTTTCCAATACAAATATGGGTCATCTCCTTGTAGTGTTTGTTCATTGAGAGATTTCTCTGTGGTGTACTGTGCTCAGACAGCACTGAATTAGTTCTGCTCTGTCTAAATGATCACAGCATTGTCTGAGAGGCACACCGCTTCCATGCCGCATTGCTAAAGTACTCTTGCTTTCTCCCAGGCCCATGCATGGAGGTTTTTCCAAGTTAGTCCAAAATGACAATTCACTGAAAACTAGCAGCCTGCTTTTCATGTTCTCTGTCACTCGGGGAGAACGCAGGCCACACTGAGTAACATAGAGAATTGACAAAGTGACATTCAGCGTGTGTCGGTTCAATTATTAACTGAACGTAATTACCACTGAGAAATTCTTGAAAAACAGTATAGAAAGCGAGAACTTTCCATATTCCTTTATTTAAAGTTCACCAAAATGTTCCTCTCCCCAAGTTTTATAACCCTTGCAAATGCTTGTTAAAAGAGGACAAGATGCTGCTTTTTAGAATGTACATATCTGAGGGGCAATTTCTTAAATTTTTTGTACTGTTATTTTTGTGAACTTTCTAATGGTCTGCCATGGATCATCTCATACCATGTCTTTGTTCACATACTCATATCCACACCCCCTCAAATCCTTCTTTACGGATTTCTAATTTCTTGAACAAACTGGGAAGCATAGCTGTTCAGAGACTTCACTAACTTTGAGACCAACACACTACTCATTTATGATTTTGTTTTGCTCTCAAGGCTACCAGCTCTGTTCCAAAGACAGGTGGTCTCTCCAGTAGTTTTCACAACCCAAAGCCTTTCAGGGCAGCTGAATTTGTCCGGAGCTCTTCCACCTCCCTACAGGACTGGCCAAATTCTGAGAGTGAAGTTATGTTTAAAAAGCACATTTTGAGCTAGAGAGATGGAGCAGTGAGTTAGAGTCCTTGCTATTGCTTTGTAAACATGAAGACCTGAATACAAATTCTTAGCACCTAAATAAAAGCTAGGCATAGCTACATAATTGTAACCATAACCATAGNAGATTACCAGGAGCTCACTGGCCATCCAGCATTGCTGAAACAAAGAGGTTTAGGTTTAGTGAGAGATAATAAGGTGGAAAGCAGTAGAGGAAGACACATAGCACCTTCCTTTGGCCTCCATGTGCACACAAAAGGACATGTGCAGCACACACCCACAGGATGCATGCATACAAACACGTCTCACTGGTTGATTGGTTGATCGTACTCACGACTGATGCATGACTTAACCCTCTACCACATCTGTGCGCACCCAGCTCATCCTTCACCACACAAGGAGCGGGATCTCTTTTGTGAGAGCAGTGTCAACAGTGACGGGGAGCGAAAACAACGTGTAGGCTCGAGGCTACAGTTACACAGCTAATAAACAATGTCAATTACTTTTAAACCGATTAATTTAAACTAAGCTAAAGGAAAAACAAACCAAATCTTCAACAAGCACTCATCTCCCCAGAGTTTATCTGAAGAGAAGGGTTCTCATGTGAATGGGAAGACCACAGGGTATGTTTCTGAGTCCCTGCCCTCAGGAGCTTAGAATGATCCTGGCTGAAGATCAACAAGGTATGTTGAAAGAGGAATCTCCATGATATGTTAAGTGATCATTATATGAGCTGTTAGTGATTGTGCTTATATTTTCTTTAGCTATTTTTAACAAAAGCTTATGCACCACAAAGTCAAAGACTGTTTTCAGTGTCTATTGCTGAAGCCTTAATAACTAACAGAATGCCTGCATATCAAAAGCACAAGGTACAGATAAAATTGATGTAAAATTACCAACATGCAGGAACGAGAGATGGGAGAAAGGGCTGTCATACTTTGTAGACTGACATGGTAGCAAACAGAGTTACAAGCCAGCATGAAATTCAAACCTCCCTGTGAGTGACAACCTTTAGCCAGTTCTCCTAACAGAGGCGAGCTAGTTTCTCCAGATGTCCAATCAAGTCAGGACGCAGAATTGGCTAAGGGCAGGAACAAATTCTGTGCTACAACCAGACAGTCAGCATCTGTGAGCATGTGGTATCATGGAGGCTATTGACACATTTTAACAAGCTTAATTCTTGCCCCACTGGATGGACAGGGAGAGTCAACTTTCTCAAATGATGACTGATGTAGATCTCCTGGTAAGACTCCTGGGGGATTTCATGCTGATTACAGAAAGAGCTACCTAATTGTCACCTGACATAAACACGCATGCATCTGTATGTACAAGTACATTCATACTTAGGCACAGGATGTAGCTATCTTCCACGTAAGTGCCTAATCAATATAGGGGTTGCTTCCAGTCAAAAAGAATAAGAAGAATTTTACAAATGTTTTCACAGCTCTGTTGAAGTATGATTGACATAAAGAAGCTCCATGTATTTTACATTTTTGTTTGGGTAAGCTTTATATACATGTGTCTGTGGCACCATTATCACAATCAAGATACATCCACCACTCTTTGCCACCTGAAATTTCCTGAGTCCTCTCTCATCTCTCTGATAGACCCATATCCAATGCCCTCATGCTTTCTGCCTGCTCTGTGAGAGTGAACCTGGATTTTTTCAGCATTTTTCATCAGTGGCACACTGAGCTCTGTCAGCAGAAGGTATTGCGGAGGTATAGCTAGAATAGGGTTTTCCTACTGGGTTCTGCTGTGCAGACTAGACAGGCATATTTGGTACTGATGCTCCTCTGGCGCCATGCTCCAGCAGGGCCAGTATCTATAGGTACCGGCTATTCTTACACTATCCTCTGATAGCAACATTTCTTGTGACCGTTATGGTTGACTCCTCAGTCAAACTAGAGAATAGATTGCAGACAACTAGTGCCACTGCAGGTCCAAGGCCACCTCCCTTGAGCCAAGGCTATACCCTGTCTGACAAAGCCTTTATCTTATGTGCTCTCAGAATCTGGGGTGATACCTGTTCCTTATGTCAAATGTTTCTGTGGGTTTTTCTTTGCCTCTTTTAACCAATACTTTATTTCTCCAACCTCAATTTTAGTTACCCCCATATTAAGATTTCTCTATTTGCATCACTCTCTTGTTCCTCTATTTTGATTGGATTAAGCTTATTGTATATTTAGTCTTATGCATATTTTATATATCCAAATATAGTAAATGTATCTATAGACAAACCTGCATGTTGCAGATATACACACATTACCTTCATGCACACACATCTACAAGTTCTCATTTACTCCATCTTGCCTCCCTGCCTCTCATATCTTTTACCCACACACTGCTCTACTAATTGTAAATATATTAGAAAGTATTTTCTACCTAAAGATTTTTTCCTATGCGTTCTACATATTTTATATCTTTGGGCTGTCCATTATGTCTCTGGTATATTCTGAGCTAATATTTACATATATTACAAGACATTGCGCTCTTCTGCTTTACATGTGGATGTCCAGCTGTTCTGGAGCCATCATTTATCCACTGAATTCCTTCATCAAAAAGTAGTTGGCCAGATATGCTGTAGGAAGTCTTACAGCCAGTGGTTATCTGCCCAATGGGGCATGGCCTCTTATACTATATATGCCAATGTAGAGCATGTGTGCGGTCTCTTTTCCAGCTATGGGATTTGGTTTCTGATCTCCATTTCAGTAGAGGATTCTGATTTGTGAGTCTACTCCTAAACAAATAACTGTCTATTTCTCAATTCTGAGCTAGTGTGGGATTTCTTTTAAGCATCCTTCCACACAGATAGCCAGGTGTTCTTTTCTTGGCTTCTCCTTCTGCTCTATATATCTACTTTTTCATCCTCATATAGATGCTATGCTCAATTATTTAATCATTATCAATGAATAGTTAAATAATAAAATCAAATATAATCCTCCAACTTTGTTCCTCCTCAAATTTCTTTTGTTTGTTGTAGTACCTATAAATTTTCAAATATCCATGCCAATTTCTACCAAAATTGAAAGGGAAAAAAACTTGAAAAAATAATTCCACATTCCATTGTGTCTATAAGTCAATTTACATAAAGACAACAGATTGACAATATTGAGTTTTCTAACCTGTGTTAGTCAGAATTTCATCTCCATAACAAATACCTGAGAAGCTGCCAATCAAAATGAACCCTTACCCAGGTTACATCATTTATTATTGACTTGTCTTCTCTCAGCAGTGTTTTATGACTGATGGATAGGTTTTGCAAATATTTGTAAAAATTATTTCCCAAATATTCCATGTTTATGTAACATGAAGGGCCAGCTTGTGGGTTTCTGTCCCACTTGGTAACCCCCAGCCAGCAAGTCCCAAAGAAAAACACACAGAGGTCTCCATAAGATTATAAACTGATTGGCCCATTAGCTCAGGCTACTTATTAGCTCTTGTAGCTTATATCAATCCATTATTCTTATCTATGTTAGCTATGTGCCTCAGTACCTTTCTCAGTGGGGTAGATCACATCCTGCTTCTTGGGTGATCTGGGCTGGAATGCAGAAGGAGCTTCCTGCTAGGGTCTTGTGAGGACAAGAGTAACGGGACGGAGATGAAGGACAGAGGTTAACCCACCTATACTTCCTGCCTGGCCAATCAACATTTATTTAAAACATGATTGACAGAATACGGATAATTCTCCGTAATCCCACACCATGTTTATACTATTTGAATGGCATTGATTTCACATTGATTATTGCTAATATTCTATACAAGACAATTGAACTCATATTTTACAACATCACTAGTTTCTGTACTAAGACCATTTTTATCTGCTTTGTCAGTCTGTATACTCAGATAATCTCATCATTTTCAAATAAAGACCATTTACTTCTGTTTTACTCATCTATCTTTCCTTTGCCTTGCCCATTTTACTAACTAGAAATTCCAACACAATGCTCAGTAGATGTGGTGAAGACAGCTATATTAGTCTTATTTCTGATCTTGAAGAAAAACTATTAATATGTATAGTGTTAGTCATATTTTTAACGATGTTTTATTGCATTCATTCAGTCAGTCAGTCAGTCAGTCAGTCATCTCTGGGGACTCACATATACCCCAATGCAGTGGAGAAGGTAAAAGAGTAAGTTGTAGGAGTCTGTTTCTGCCTTTTATCACATGAAATCCAGGACTCAGACTCCAGTCATCAGGCTTGGAGGCAAGTGCTTTTCCTTGCTGTTGGAATTTTGTGGGTGAGATGTATCAAGTAAAGAAAATCTCATTCAGGGAGCTAGAGCTATGGCTCAGCAGTTAAGACTACCGTCTGCCCTTCCAGAAGACTCAGGCTCAGTCCTCATCACCACACGGCAGCCCATAACCAGGTGTAACTTCAGTTCCAGGAGATCCAATGATGTCTTCTTTCATCCACAGGCACCAGGTCTGCATCCATACACATAAAAGAAAATAAAAACATAACAAAATGTAAGAAAAGAAAATACCTTTCAGTTCCTCACTTGACTAATGTTTGTATGAGGAGCAAGCACTGGACTTTGTCAAGTTTGTTTCATCTACCTACTGAAGTGAGTTGTATGCTTTTTCTTTCTTTCTTTCTTTCTTTCTTTCTTTCTTTCTTTCTTTCTTTCTTTCTTTCTTTCTTTCTTTCTTTGTCTATTACTCTGAAAAGTAACACTATTTGGTTTTAAAACATCAAACATTTTCACTTTCTCAAGAGGTAATTTTTTTAATATTAATTTTTTTCTTTTATTTTTTCAAGACTAAGTAGCTCTGGCTGTCCTGAAATTTTCTCTGTAGACTAGGCTGGCTTCAAACTCATAGAGATCTGCTGGCCTCCATCTCCCAAGTGCTGGGATTAAAGTTTTGTGCTACCACTGCCCAGCTTAGAAACATTTTTACAACAGGATTTGGAACTCAAGAAAAACACAGGCAGGAAAACATTGTGATACTTCTGTGGAATTCTAGATTTAAGTGACCTCATTTAAAGAGAGTATGATATCCATATTTTCTTCCATTTCTTCTTAGTATTATTTCTGGTGTGAGCCTTTTTTGTATAATTTCTGAGATGTGCTTAATGGAACTTTTCTGGCATACTATCTACCCAGCCTTCTGATTTTATCACGCATAACAAAAGCAAAGGTTTGGTTAAAAAAGAAAAAAAGTCTTATAGAATGTGTATCTTATATGATAACTTTTCTCCTGCAGATATCATGCTCAGGCACTTCCTCCTCATGAGTCACATATAGAAATAGAAACTTATCTTGGTTTTCTGATTTCCATAGTGCCTGCCCCTATAAAATGGCCACAGCAGTGATTTCATTAACACCATAAGCAAAGGATCAGCTCTAAGCCAGCAAGACAGAAGTTCTTGTCAAAGTGAAGCCTTCCACTCCATCCTACGTGTTCTTCCATACTTAGAACACTTGCTTCTACGCAGTTGTCCTTCAGTGGCCCCCAAATCAATACAGCTGCATAAAAGGGGGAGCCTTAGGGCTGGGGAGCAAGGTCAGCAGGTCAGCTGCTTACAGTACGTGGAAGGGCTCCAGTATCGATCCCATGAACAAGCCAGATACAGCAGTGCACAACTGGAATCTCACCACTAGGACAGCAACACGAGAGGGTCCCTGGGACTTGCTGGCTGGCCAGACTAGCAGAATTGGTGAGTTGTAGTCTCCACAGAAATCTTGTCTCAAAATTTAGGATGGGGAACAATTTTAAAAGACACCAGACACGGACCTCTGTCCCCTATGTATAATATATGCATACCTACACACAAACACATACCTAAAACAAAGCCAAGACATGACAGCACATGCATGTAACACCAGCCCAGGGGGAATGGAGCCAGACAGATTCCTGGAGTTTGCAGACCAATGAGCCTACTCTACTTAATGAGATATTGGCCAGTAAAAGATCTTGTCACAAAAGAAGGACATACAGTGCGTGCCTGAGGAATAACACTTATGTTTGATCTTTGCCCTCTACACACATGTGTGTGCACACCAAGAGGTTGCTATACATACATGGGGAAAGGCAGACTATGCCCATTATATGATGTTTTTGAACTGTGCTGTTGGTTATGGAAAAGTACAACCAGTGTATTTTGAGTGGAGAAAGGAGAGTCTGTTTTACATGGGTCGTTTTTGTTCATTTGAATTATGGGATATCTATGGAAATCTGACTCTCTGCCAGGCTCTCTCACTAGCGGTGTTTCTGAGGTCCTTTTCTCTCTTAGGTATGATGGAATGTTCATTTTGTCTGATGGCTGACTTCAACAGAGAGATGGCTACATTTAGATTAGCCACTTTGGAGGTGACAATGTAATTGATTTCATTCAAGTGGGAACAGTCCTTGCATGCCAGAGAATCCCATTATCTGAAAAACTTTACTCAATTTCTCTTCTTTGGGTGAAATTACCTCCTTTGTTTAATTACAAATGTAGTGTTTCCCCACAGGCAATATAATACCTACTTAGCCTAAATACCTCAAAGTCAAAAACCCTTAAAGTGTTAAGCAAAATTGATTTGTTCAGACCAGATCGAAAACAACATTACAGCTTACTGGTTAACCAATGAAAATTTTGCTAATGCCATAAGTAACCGAACCTGCTTGTAAAAGAACGCATGTGCATCCTATTTCACAAATCTGCATTGTCTCTTGAATGGCAGTTTGCTCTCACGAAGGGTGCTTTGTGATACCAGAAGATGATTTTCCCAGAAAAAAAAAGAATCTAATTGTGCTGGATATACTGTGTTCCAGGCAGGGCAGGAGATGTGTGCAAAATCAGACAGAAACCTGGGATTGTTTAAAATTTAAAACAATCCAGGTATGATATCATACACCTGTAATCTTAGCACTTGGGAGACAGAGGCAAAAAGGCTTTTATATGTTGAAGTCCAGCCTGGTTTACTCAATGAGTTCAAGGCCAGTCACAGGGCTACTGTGAGAGGCTACCTTAAGAAAGAAAGAAAGAAAGAAAGAAAGAAAGAAAGAAAGAAAGAAAGAAA
>LOEQ01001944.1:136846-147039 GCA_001685075.1 Bramus lutescens
CTCTCTCTCTCTCTCTCTCTCTCTCTCTCTCTCTCTCTCTCTCTTTCTCCTTCCAAATATCAGACTGCTGTACCCATTGAACTCACTAATTCACTGTGCTGTGGTTCACAAATACCCTGCTTCCATTCAGTGGCCAAGAGTGTTCTTTCCCTTCTTAAGTAATAATTTCTCTTGGGAGCTGGAAAGATGAAACAGTGATTGAAAAGCACTTGTTGCTCTTCCAGAGAACAAGAGTTCAATTCCCAGTACCTAAATGGTGGCTCATAACTACCTGAACCTCCAATTCCAGGGCTTCTACCTCCCTCTTCTGCCCATTTTCATCATTGCAAGCATGTGGTGCACATATCTACGTACGGGTAGAACTCTCTCACACACACACACATAAGATAAATCTTTACAAAGAAAAAATCCTTTCATTTTAAATCAGTCCAATTGTTTTTCCCTTTGGACCTATTTCAGTCCCATCCAAAACCATAAATATTCATAAAATTGTAGCTGGTTATGTTTATTATGGAACTTCAAAGCATATTAAAAATGAATGCATATTTATTGAATGTCTAAAAAATTCTCTATGTAATGCCTCATAAATACTGTTCCATAGGAAGGCCTTAAAAGAGAAGCAAGTTCTGAGACTCAGGGAAAAGAACAGAAGCCATGAGCCTGGGGTTGTAGCAAACGCTGTTTGGTTCCTTTCCAAGCGTTCTTACTCTGTCTACAATGACAGCACTGCTTGCTAAGGTAAACTATATGATTTAATAATTCAAGGCATCTCTGGAAGTGTGCAATTGCAAGAAAAACTTGATTTGGGACTTTAAAAAATATCTGTTTGGGGCTAAATGCTCATGTTTCCCAGTGGAAGGGGAGCTTCCAACATTCGGAAGTTCAGAAATGTTTAAAATGCCTGTTTAAAAGGGCAGTCTTTACACTTCTCACGCAGAGCCCCAGCAGCAATGAAACATGTTGATACAATTGGTGATACAGTTTGAATGATCAAGTGGAAGTAAAGGGCTAGTGTAGGACTTTTAGACACAAGCATGCAGTGCCATAAACTGAGCTTTCTAAATGGGGGAATAAATGCTGCATAAATCCCGAGGCCAGATGTCTAGAGCTCGCTTCTTGGGGAGTAGCTACTCCAGTTAAAGTTGATCACATTATCTCTGTCATCATTTTCCTTCATGGAGTCAAGATTCTTCTCAGGCATAGTGTACCTGTTATGGTGATGCCCAACACATCTGAAACACCAGCCTTCATGCTCTGAAGTGGGAAAGACAAGAAAACAGATGAGGGGCAGCAGTGGACACCCCCCATATCAACGGAATTGCTCCATTTCAATGCCATATATCAGAGCCTCCACACAGCTCTTGGCCTGGGAACGGCCCAAAACTGGTGTAGATTGGGCTAAGTGGAGCTGTATGCAAGCCTAGAAGTTCCTGTGCACACCAGAATGTGGAGGCAGTAGAGGAAACACCCACAGCTCTGCCTGCCTCCTAAAGATTGTTTGCTCCTTTTATATACTTACGGCCTGTAAATCACCAGGAGGGGCATTCCACCCTCAGCACTCACCAACAGGATGCTCTGGAGGAGCATGAGAAGGGACTGACATCTCACCAAGCAGCACTCTGAAAAGATGCCATTGCTGTCTGGGGCTATTATAAATAGAATGTGATGTAATGCAGGAGGTTGCCTTTTCATATATTTTTAAAGCGTGTTACTTTGGGGCTGGGGAGCTGCCCTAGATAAATATGCTGGAAACCTCTGCAAGGCACTGCTTATTCAGCTAAATAACCCCTTCATGGGTTCTAAATAATGCACCGATTTGCTTCATTATTTAGAAATCTGAGTTAATACAGTAATGAACTACGTGCTACATTTACTGAAGTCTGCCAGTACTGCAGAGGTTGCCAGGCTTGTGTGGCATCCAATCTAACTGAATTTCCAAGCTAATGTGAAGTTCAAAAGAAAAAGAATTCACTTTCAAAAGTCAGAGAGAATGCATTGTCAATCACTAGCGACCCTCCGTGACTTGTAGCTTAAAGACAGGGATAGGTTAATTGACCTGTCAGGACCCTCAGTGACACTTCCATTTCAAATAAGTCTGTCTTTACCTTGTCTATAGATAGTTCTCACCAAGTCTAAGGCTTGTAATGCCTACCCTAACAAACCCTGTACTATATATGTTTCAGAGCTAAATATTTCTTTTTCCACATTGACCTTTGACCCCCTTAGAATTACTGTCATCCTCTGCAAATGGCTTCACTAAGTAGAAAGTCAATCGGCTGTAAGTGGTGGTGAGGAAATGGTCATGTGATTAATGTTGCAGTTTAGGCTGTTGTGATTAGTCACAGAAAAAAAACAGTTAAACTTCCTCCTTGAAGAAACATGGTGTGTTAAGGCAAATGGCCTGCCTGCAGCCCTATGGAAAGAAAAAGTCGGGCAGTGTTAAAAGCTGCCTATTGATTTGTACCCCGACCGAAAGTCATGTGCCGATGTAAATGAAAATGTGTCAAGAGTTGATATCGATTTTTATTTTTAAATCAGACTATCTCTGGGGACCAACTGCTAGCAGTACTGCTGTTCTTGTCTATGAGGGAAATACGGCTCTTTTCCACAAGACTACACATGTCCAGGCATCAAAAATGTTCTCTTTAATGGAGGTGTGATAGAATGTCAGTCCACCATCGGCAGTCTCTGCTGGAAGAAAAGGGCCCAGAGTACCCATGCTTGGGAGAAACACAGAAGAAAATGAAAAGTTTGTGTATATGATGGAGAAGGATATGTGAGGGTGGGAGCATGTGACCCTCCTGCAGATTAGCCTGTTGCCTCCGGGTCATGGTGCATGTTTTCCTTAATATAAGAACTTCACCTCGTGTCCTAAAATAAAAACTATTATAGAAGAGCAAGTTTGTTTTTAGAGGTTGCTCTCCACAGATAACTAGAATAAAGAACAAAAGGCAAAAGAGGTTAAGAACCGGGATGTGGTCTTTTTTCTCCATTTGCCTATAGAAAGAGCAGCCACGTTTTCTCTTCTTTTTAAAGATCTTTTCCAAGCTGTGCTTTTCTTTATTCATAGACTATGACGCTCGCAAATACTGACTAACAATATAAGTAAGGGCCAGGAGTTGTAATAATCATGGCGCTTCTGGTCAGATCTGTGGGGATTTCCAGTGTGTGGGCAAGGCTGGGCAAAACGCTTTCTCCAATGTCAGGCAATTAGAATGGGGAATTAGAGTGGAGGAGGAGCGAGTCGTCACCTGCCAATATGTGTGGATTATTTGTAATCACTACTGGGATTAGAGAAAACCCTAATAAACTGATAAGGGACGTGGCTCTCCACTCCCCCCAAGTAGCTTGGAAACCTAAATCCATTTACTTTGATTCAGTGACCGGAGGCACAGACTCATAAGGAAAACATCATTTTGCAAATATGCAATTCTTTATTACTCTTGATTAGCCAAGGATCTAGACAATAGTCTCCATTTCAAGATCTGTAAATTTTGCTCCTAGGTTTAATGAAACAGTGATCTGAAACAGAACTTATGGGAGAAGGGTGCTGAGGTGAAATGATTCTAGACCAAATGTCCTGAAAGTGTAGGAGGAACTTTCAGAAGCTGGGAAAACAAATGATTTGGCACATTACCTAAGCAGATGTAACTTTTTGATTAGGCCTCCTCTCTCTCTCTCTTAAATATTTTTTATTTATTTATATTTTACATATAAGTGTTCCGCATATATACCTGCATGCCAGAAGAGGTGGTTGTGAGTCATCATGTAGTTGTTGAAAATTGAACTCAGGACCTCAGAAAGAGCAGTCAGTGCTCATAAGTGGTGAGCCATCTCTGAAGCCCAGGCTCTCTCTCTAAAAATACTTGCAATTAGCCTATAGTTCTTAAAACAGGTGGAGCTTGCGTGGCCTGGGGCTTGTCTTTACGGGTGTTCCTAGGGCAAGTATGACGGGTCATTATGCAGCAAAGGGAACCAGACAAGAACCAAGAACTTTTGCCTGTGATGAATTCTAGACAGACCCAGCATCTCTACCTCCTGTCATTCATTAGACTGCTCTCTTTGCTGTTGTTTGGTTTCAGATACATAGCTGTTAAACAGCATGATCAGCTCTGTTATGATAGATTGTGGATGGTCGTCTTCTGTGTTATTAGAAGTACATAACTCCATAACTGCTCATATGGATACATGCACACATTGTGGGAGCATACACTTACTTATATATGTACATGTTTGCATATACCTAAATACAAGATGAATTTGCCTTCCTGGAACACTAACTTATGTAGTAATTCCTCATATTGAAACCACCAAAATAAATATCCATGGCATTAAATAATTATTCATTCCAGGATAAACTCAACTCAGAAAATACTGTTCAGTATAGATAAAAATAAGTACTTTTCCTTTTGTGTTTTAATTGGCATAGCTGCTTAATATGCCCATTCCTCAAGTAGTTCCTAGTTGTTTTTCTCTCATTCTCAGTATACAAACATCATTTCAAAATATTCTGTACAGATGTGCCTGAGACAATAAATAAGAAATATTTGACAGTGTATGCGAAGTCTGCAAGTGCACAATAGATGTGATGCAGTATCAGTCACTGGTTGCACGTTTGTTCCTGACTCCACATGGGTTTTCAGATTTATCTAGGTGTCTCATCTTTTCACTTGGACTTAACATTATCAAGTTGAAAGTTCCTGTTTGGCTAGGCAGTTTATTTGTCTGTTTGACACAAGGATACTCAGATTTTATCTAGAGAACTGTCACAAACAAAACCTCCTGTTTAAGCCAAAGATCATAACTCCACCTATGGACGACTTTAACTATCTTAGTGTGTTCTTCACATGACTGATAGAAAGTGAGTTGGAAAGCAGCTGCTGCTACTTAATTCCTAGCATTTCCTTCTAGGTGCACACTCACGTGTTAAAGTGCTAGAGAAGGCAGCACACAAGCAAGTCGTGCACTGGTCTTTGTAAAACCGAAACCAAGTACATAAATATAAACCTAACTATAACAGAAGTGCAAATCCCCACCACCTACACCAAAGCTAGGAGTCCCTGTAGTCCCATTGCGCAGAGCCAGAGATGGAATCCCTGGAGGAAGCTAGCTACTTAGACCAATATTTACTTAGCAAGTACAGAGTAAAGTAAGAAACTGTACCTTAGTAAATAAAATGATGAATGGTCAAGGAGGGTACCCAACATCCACCTCTGACATCCACATGCAAGGACATATATGTATATATGCACACACACATAGAGATACTCCTACGTATGAGCATGAATACACTCACACACATATTCACATATATGAACAGGTACGCACACCACATTCACACATGTGAACATGAATACACACAGGCACACCACATACACATATTCACACATGTGAACATACACCCATGCACTAGCGCATATGAACATGCACACATACACGTGTGAACGTTTACACACCATATAACCACACATATGCAAAAAAGAATCATTCACCTGACTAGTTTGCCCCAGATCTTGCTTTTGTCCATTGTGAATAAAGTTAAACTTAATATTTAAATTGTTAATAATTAGACGACTCAAAAAAAAGAATGTAACTAGATACTGTGATGAAGAGAAAGAGAAAAATAATAAAAAAGAAAAAAGCCAGAAAAATTGCTTTCTCTTTCTCATCTCCCATATCTCTGCATTCAATGATCTTGATTTCCTCAATTTAAAGGGTTCACACTTCTCAGACCCCAAAAATGTCACTCTAAATATAATTCTGCAAGCAATTTTTAAATATTTATGCCACACCATCTAATAAGAATAGAAACAAATAGTGAATTATTCTTACGATTTGAAAACTGGTGGAAACAAACATAAAAACACATGCCGCAACATATAAAGGGAAAGACAATATTTCATTCCTTTGTAATGAGGAATGTCATAGATGTGGCTAAACGTTTTAGGGTCAAAAGTTTTCAAGCCCTTAGTTTCATTTCAGTTACTTAAAAATGAGTGAGGAATACTCTAATAGCAAATACATCTACACCATTTCCATGGGTGTCTTCAATTGCTACTCTACCAGCTTTAAAAATTCATTCTATATGTTTCCTAACTAACCTAGTCTCCAATTGCATATGTATCTCAATGGACAGATGTATAAATATTCCATACCAATAAACAGTGTTCCAAATAATGACTCATTGATATGACAGAATTATTCCAGGGGGAAATTTTTTAATCGCTTTATTTTGTATTACTCAGGAAGAAAGGTAATCAACAGCTAGATGAAGATTTTTTTTCTTTATTATGCCAAAGAGACTGGGTGCAAGGAAACATAGTGTGCCATTCCCTGTCAGGTGCATATTTACATTGTGTTGCTAAATTATTTAGCATAAATGCATTTTTAGCTCTAGAAAACCTTAAAATAATAAAGTTCCATTTTCAGGCTTTAAGTGAGCGTGCAAATGTAATTTGAATACGGCACAAGCTTTCAGTTACAGAGCCGTCTTGGTTATTATCTTGTGGTCCCGCTCTGCTGGTCAGGCCTTCCAACAATTGCGGAGGGAGCCCCCTAGTGGCACCTGCATTCTTAGTAAATTTCCAAATTTGGTGGATTCTGTTTGTTAGTAGTTAGACAAGTTTTGATGTCTAAACGTACTCCGACAGCTTTTTCTCTAGTTTGTCAGCCCAAGCTGACTTCCTTTACATCTCACACTTATTGACAAGATTATGACAACAAAATGAAACCATAATATCTACAACTGGGCAAAGGTTCAGATGCTAAAGACTTCATTGTCCCTTTCCATTTTGCAGTGTTCTGACACCTCAGAAGTCATGTGGAGATTTGCTACTTAATATATGTGGGACTTGGGTAGAGGAGAAGTAAGAGAAAATAAGAGCCAAGACTGGGTTAGCATTTAGTTCAGGCAGGAAGTGAAAAGCAAGTTATAAAAGTACATCCGCAATAAGGTGAGGGGATTTCTGAACCACCAATTCCCAGTGCAGCAACAGAATTAACTGAGCAAAGACCCATGCACTTCCCTGCCTCCGCTCAGCACCACATCCCTCCTGCGCTCCTTAGTTATCTGTCCCTTCTCCCCCTCTCCCTAAGTGGGTTCATGTGAGCCTCTGATAGCCTTCAGCCGGGAAGAGAGGCATGGGTTGTGCATTTCACTTATTTGGAGGGGATAAAGCGTGGAAAAGAAGAAATGGCTAATAGGTATGCAGAGCACATAGATGCTGTGTTCATCCTAAGAGGCAGCCGGAAGTCCAGAATGCATAGATGTCAGCATGACAGCTCTTCTCACTATTTACAGAGCCCACAAAAGAGGGAACCAAACTGAAATGTACTGATTCTCTATCCTATATGAGAAATCTCCCCACAGGTTGCAGCTAAAAGACATGCATAGACAAGAAGATCAATCAATCCTAGACATGGCCTAGTTGGGTTTCCTGCTTCAGGGTCTCACAAAACTAGCAGCCAGGCGTTAGCCAGGGCTCGATTCTCATCAAAACCATGGTGAAGACATCCTTCTGTGTTCATGTGGTTGTTGACAGCATTGAGATTTCCATAGCTGGGGTCCATTTAAACTCACAAAGCCAGAAACAAACAAACAAACAAAAAACTAATTCAAGCCTACTAGAAGGACAATATATACAATGTCATAAAATGACTAGTGATACCCCATCACCTTTACCACATTGTATTGGCCAGGCACAGTCATAGGTCACTCCCATTCTCAATGGATAGGGATACAAAAAAAATGACCATCACCTTAACTATTCATTGTTCTTTTCCTGGTTACAGAATATAATACTTATAAGAGAAGAAACCACCAACCTCCATTAAAGTGAAATTCCATTACACTTTAATATGGACCATCATCGCATATTTAAGATTCTCACAACACAAATGTATGTCCTGGATAGCTCTGCCATTCATGAGAGGAGTGAAAAAACAAAACTCCATTCTTTTTTATACTTAATAGCCATTCAGAAAGGGATCTATTGATAAAAGTTTGTCTTCCAGCATTTCATACACCTCAGAGAAATCTCAGCTCATAGTTTTAAAACTAAAGAGAAGAAAATGCAAAACTAGTTAACCCCAAACCACACTGTAGACACACATGCAGCTCCTGATTGTTTGCTCCCACCCCGTGAAGTCTGACTTGCTGAGAACATTGAGTGGAATGCTCCAACATCTGGGGCCTTCCTGCACATCTCTTCCTGCACACCTCCTAAGAAACTAAGGTCTTTTTTAACATTAGAGGCAATGCTAGAATTGTACACCATTCATTGTCTTTATAATGATTCCAATGATGTTTTCTTCACAACACTTTTCTCCTCATCTCTTTTTCTCCATGCCTACATCCCTCCACTAACTGTTACCTTAGTAGCTGATGGTGTGTCTGGTCTGGATAAATTAACACCAGTGCCCTACCTCATGTCCTTACTCTCATCTTCCCTCCTGTCTTTGCCAGTGCTGGTTAGGACCTACTTTTCCTTCAACATAAATGGCTTCTTTATGAGATTTTACTCATTCATTTGTGCTTGGGATTCATTTCCTACATTGTCATCCATATCCTCAAGTCTTCCTTTTCTAAAGATCTATTGTCTAATGTAATTTTTAGCCAGAGACTGAATATTGGTTTCCTGGCTGCCCAGACCTGAATAATCACACAGAAACTATATTACTTACAACACCGTTTTACTGATGGCTCAGACATATTTATAGATAGCTCTTACAACTTAAATAAACCCATTTCTATTAATCTGTGTATCGCCACAAGGCTATGGTTTATGGGTAAGGTTCTAGTGTCATTCTCCTTTGGCAGCTACATGAATCTACTAACTCCACCTTCTTTCTCCCTTCATTCAGTTTGTTTTTTTTTTCACCTAGCTCTATTCTGCCCTAATATAGGCCAAAGAAGATTTTTTAGTAACCAATGGTGGTAAAACATATTCACAGCATGATGAGGGAAATACCACATCATCTTCCTTTTCTGTCTAAATAAAAGGAATATTTCATCTTTGACATAGTAAAATTGCTTATCTTTGTGAGTCTAAAGTTTCATATCTAATTTCTTTTATCATAACTAATAAAACTATAATTATCCCTCTTCAAGTCCATCAAAGACCCCAGATGGATATAATATTATAAGTTAACAGGAAGTACATTGTAAGCAACTTTCAAAACTCTAGAATTGAGAGAGACATCTCATGTAGCAGCAGGACGTACTGCCACAATACTATGGCTTACTGGTAAGGTGGTTCTAGCATCTTTCTCCTTGCTAGTTACATGGCATCTCCTGAGTCTGCCTCCTTTCTCTCATTATTCAGTTTAGTTTCGCTACCTAGCTCTATTCTGCCCTGCCATAGGCCAAAGAAGATTCTTTATTTATCAATGGTAATAAGACATATTGACAGTATACAGAGGGGAATCCTACATCAGTAATTGTTTTTTAACTATTACTTCCTTTTTGTTTATTTCCTTTTGAAATGAAATCTCACCCTGAAGCTTTACCTGGCCTGTAAAAAAGTTGTCCTTGAACTCAGTGTCAATCCATTCTACCCAAACCTCTAGACAGCCAGAATTGCATTCTCTGTCTCTCTCTATGTCTTTCTCCCCTCTCCCCTCCCCCATGTGTGTGTGTTTGTGTATGTGTATGTGTGCTTGTGTTTAGCATATTCATGGAGTGAGGAGGGTACACCTTCTGTTGCATGTATGTATGAAGCTCAGAGGTAGACGCTGAGTATGTTCCTCAGTAACTTTCCTCCTTATCTTTTGAGGCACAGCCTCTCACTGAAATTGGAACTTACTACTTTGTCTAAACTGGATGGCCTGCATCTTTATTCTTCATCTCCCAGCACTGGGATTTCAAAGGTCAGCCACCACATATGCCATCTTCATAGCCTCCAATTTCCATTCTTTACCACAAGCCAAACCATCTCTTCCTCTCCCACATAATCATCTTTTATATAAGGCAAGCTAATTTTTATTTCCTTAGCTTGGTTCAGCAAGTATCCCCAGCTTGGATTGTCTGTGTCTCTTCTGTCATGGGTGGCTTAAGTTACAAGGTATGGATAGAGCGGGATGAGGGGGCTAGGCCAAAAGCAGAGGAAATTAAGGGAGCACAGTAAAAAGCAAGAAACACAAGATAGATCCACAGCTACTTGCAAAGGAGTAGGCAAGGCAGACCCAGAAATCTG